>JAUTBS010436695.1:0-15658 GCA_032361285.1 Aequorea victoria | reverse complement strand
TCTTCAATTTATGCCTCTCCTTCTTTTAACTGAATATGTCGGGCCGTCAAACATTTTCTTTTCTCGGCTCTTTTCAGGTTTCTCCTCAAGCTTCCCAAGTTTCTCATACACTACTATTGTAAAGACCCGAGTTTCTCATACACTTTAACCTAAGCATAAATTTACCCTAATTGGTTTACCAAATGTTCAAACCCTAGAATTTAAACTCTCTAAACCTAAAAGAGTTAAGAAATCAGGGGTATGAATTATAACCTAAGTAATTTTAATGTGAAGTTGTAGAACAATATTTGGTCTTCTAGATCACCATCCAATCATGAAATTTTGGACTAAGGTCCAACATGAAAATTCAAGTCCATAAACTCATAAATTAAATCAATGGACCCAAATTTAATTCTACAGCCCAAATAATTAAATTAAAGTCCATTCCATGAACTAGTTTTGAAAATTCTATAAAAGACCCAATTTTTAATCAAAGACCAAAAAGGGGCCGACATGAATTTCTAAATTATAGAAATTATAAAATAACAAAATAAGTTAGTTGCCAAACACCTCCCATTGTTGGAAGCCCCTTGTCCCATAGGAGAGTGGGTTGATGTGACATAATAAAGGATTAATGAAAATGAAAAATAAGGAGAAATTGTTGATGTGATAGTTTGATTATTTTAGAAGTAAACTAAAATCAAGTCTTCAATTCATCTTCTACCTTAATAAATTAATTGTGAAAGATAATTATACACATAAATATACCTCAGGCAGATAAGAATATATAGAATAACTAAATTATGGGAGAAAACAACCCAAAGAAAATTAAAGCCTTTATAGAATCCCATTTTCTGATCATTTTCTATTTAACCTTACAATCTTCCATCAATTATTTTCCATAGTCCTTGTGTACCCGTTTGGAAGACTTCTTGGCTCATCGAAGTCATCAAATAGTGAGATGAAATTGACTAAGTTAAGAAATTAAAAAAAAATAGAAAGTCTTGAAAAAATACTCCTTCACCTTGCCTATAAATACCCAACTCATTCCAAGACTTCCAACCATCTTATTTTCCCTCTCCACTCTCTCTTCTATCCCTCTCATACTTGGCACAACCAGAGAAGAAAAGGAGGAGAAAAAGAAAAAGAAGAAGAAGAAGAAGAAGAAGAAGAAGAAGAAAGAAAGAAGGAGAAAGAAGAAGTAGAAGAAAAAGGAGAAGATCAAAAAGGCTAAGATTATCTTCTAAGTCCAAGAACTAACAAGTAAGAAACTTTCTTAAACCTTTCTTTTCTATCCTAATATCATCTTCTTACCTTCGTACATCTCTAAGATAAAATAAAGATGAACAAAAATGAATGAGAATGAAGATAGACCATAGAATCAAGAAGATGTTGTTAAAACTTTGTTCTAGGGAAGTTTTAAAAGAACCAAAGATGAAGAAAAAATACTCTATAACCTGATTAAGAACTTTGTAATAAATGTATTATGTTGTTGTGATATGTTTAGACATTCTTTGGTTGCGTTAAAATATGAATGATTGTTGGATGTTTGTGTTTGCGAAGAAATGACCAAAAGAGAGTAGTTTTTAGGCCATTTCCATAATTTTCGTGGGAACCAAATGAACCTCAAATAAAAAGGTGTTACAAATAGAGTCTCTTTAGGACGTCTTGAGTGTGTGTGATATTTGGTTGGACCCAAAAATATATTTTTGAACCCCTTTTCCATTCTTAAAGTTTCTGTGACAGAGAGGCAGAATATCAGTCCACTTTGAACCCTTGTAACTTTCTATACCGAAATCCCCTTATGATGATCCATATATTCATAAAAAGGTATATGAGTCTAGTTTCACCCCCTCTTTACATAAGTTAATTTCATTGAGTATGTTTTGAGATATTTGGATTCTACCAAACAGACCATCTTTTCAACAGATTTTGTTGTACCATTTTTGGACCCCTTTCTGTTAGCAAACAGTTCTCAGTTTCTTCATGAACAATCTTTATAACATCTTCATCCAGCTCTCTATAATGTTTTCGAAATTTTCAGTGTGTTTTGGTATTTTTAAAGTATTTATAAGTCTTGGTGGAAGATTTTGGAACTCTATTTTGAGCAGAGAAATGAAGTGTTAATGTTCCTTTAACCCTAAGTCATGTTTGTTTTCTTTATAAACACCATTAATGGGTTTGAATGTATGTTTATGGCTGGAATAAATGTTATAAGCTCTGGACTTATGTTATGAACATCTCTCATGCATGGTTTGAGTCTTGGGTGGGGTGTTAACCGTGTGTCTAGCTTGGCTAGAGTTGATTCTTGTTGGACATTATGATTATTGTAGACAAGTTCATATGGTTGTGACTTGGGTTGTTGATCTTGTGATGGAGATGGTGGTTTTTCCTTCCATGTTGTAATCTTGTGTGAGTATAGTACCGTGTCGGACCTATGATCTTAACATCAGACTAGTTAAGACTCATTAGGGAAGTGGTTCCTGGGTGCAATGGTCGGCAACGTATTAGATACGGACTCTTTGCATGGCTGTACCCCGCTGCCCTTGGGTATTCATGAGCTAGTTAGAGTACGTCACTCTGCTATGACTCATGGTGTGACAAAGTGGATCTTAAGGTCGGTTCTAGCCGGGGGCTCTTATGAGCTAGTTGGAGCACCTAGCTCGCTACGATTCATAGTCTGCAAACGGGGAACTAGATCGTGACTCTTTGGGTGTTCAGTTTCAGAAGTCACAGGATTGGGTGGTTGTCTTTTGTTTTATCCTTTCGGCGTAAAGGAGTCCTGGTCATGAATCAAAGTTTACATCATCTTTGCATATCATATTCAATGATATCTTGTTGTATGTATTATGTGTTAGAAATGTTGGGTTCGGAAAGTTTCTTTCTGGGCTTCGCAGCTCACGGCATTTCATGCCAGGAATTGAGGAAGATACCATGACCGAAGAAGCCGCCGAAGAATATGTGGAACCGTGGCTTACGTGAACAAGTGGCAATGGAACTTGAAGAATTTTTATATTTTGTGATCTCTTTATTTTACTGTTGGGATGTAATATTTAAAATAGGTTGTGCTACTTGTGAAAAAGTGAACAATATTATCTTATGATAAATATCTAATAGTGTTGGATGGTAATTATTAGAATAATCCTAATTACTATATTTATATCTCATAACGAATTAAATCTTTGGGGCGTTACAACTATTTCAAGTCTGATGATCTTAGTAAGGCAGCAGACCAGATGGTCGCGGAGGCACACGTGGATCCTATCCCCCAAGCACCTTATCCTCACCCACGCCCGGTGAGTGTTCTTATTTTGTATATTTACTCATATGCCCTTCTCCTCTCTCTCTTTTTTAGATCTGGACATATATACATGCTGACGACACTTATTTTCTTTCTTTCTCTTTTATATACTTGCAGCCTTGCTCTATTAGCTGCGACCCTTCCATTCATGGAACATCCTCATCTTCCTGTGCTATCACCCCATCTATTGTTGGTCCATTGATGGATGTTTCCCAGGGATCTTCCCCGCTGGCTTGAGTTAGGGCGCGTCAGACCGACAGTGATGACGATTTCGACTCAGGGAACGCTACCACTTCTGCATTCTCCATCTTGGAGTCTCTGCGTCGCACTCGTCATCAACATGATTATGATGTCCTATGTTTTTCTCTTTATTATTGGATGTACTCTTGAGATACACTTTTTTTTGTATACATTTTTATTTGGATGGGATAGGCCTTCGTGCCTAATTGGATATTTTATTGAGTATTCTCAGTTTTTAGTTCTTTTTCCATTTCTTCTTTGTATGGATATTTATTTTATTTATATACATGGATCGCACCTTACTTACATGGATTGCATATATACAGAGGTCTTCTATATCTAGGGATGTTATGCATGTACAGTAATATTTATAGGGTATGCTATGTACAGGGATTATGTACATGATTTATTTACAGGGTATGTACAGATGTGCAGGGATTTTTACAGGGATATGTATGCGGCTATTTACAGGGTATTTACATATGAACAAGGTTTTACAGAGGATTTATTATGTACAAGAAATATTTATGAAGAAATCTGTATAGGGTATTATTTACATGAATGCTTATTTATGTACAAGAATATACAAGGATTTTATTTACATGATATATTTGTAAGATTTATTTATGAGGTATTTATAGGGGTTGCATTTATGTACAAAGATTACATATATACAAGATTTTATTTACAGAGATTGTGTGCTCTTTTTTGAGATTTCGTTGTATTTTTATATTTGTACAAATGTATATGCACGGATGTTAGTAGATAATAAGACATAGACCAAAGCGGTTATACTATCACCCGTAAACATTAAGTGCTAGTTGTGACAACTCAGACATAAAGTAGGGAGGGAGAACAAAACTTCTTCTTTCAAATCGGAGGTGGCGCGTGCCATAATGGGAAAGGAATTACATGGCGCACACTATGATGATGTGGTGCACGCTTGAATGATGTGGCAGGCGCTAGGATGAGGTGGCGCAGGCCAGGTTGAAATGGGTTCAAAGCCAGGTTTTGGTCCCCCAGTTTTTCTATAAAGTGATGTCCAAACTTGTTTTAACAGCCAACTCTGATTCTGTAACATGACTTCTTTCACTCAAAATTCTCTCTCTTGTTGGACCGATGAGTTTACTAAGATCGAACAAACCAATTTTATGAATTTTGGTTTGAACGCTCTTTTCTATTTGAGGGTCGTGAGGATGGACTAGAATTTTTTGAAGGCATCTACTCAGTTGTGGGATCTGGTGGCTCATACTTTTGGACTCGAAAAGGAAGAACTCTGCCCCACCATTGAGGAGTTCGAAACGAAGGTTACAGATTTTGATGTATATTGAGTTGAAATAAAAGACCGAGACACCCCAACAGGTAGATGCTCGGTGGACTCACAACTAGACTCTGAATCTGTAGATGTAGACGAGTTCGGTTTGGACTTGGACTCACAATCTACATCATCCAAAACATTGTATTTGTAAGCCCAATTATCTATTATAACACTACAATCTTCCATTATTAAGTTGGAGCAGTCAACTAGCTCGTTCCTGCCCAACATGGCGATCTCTTCCGCACCTTCTTCTGCGTGTATTGGAGCTGCTCCCTCAAAGAGTGACCCCAGCTTGAATTCCTCCAGGTCATCAATCTAGTCATTCTTGCGTGCTTTCTCTATTACACAGGCTCGCTATCCGTCAGCTGATGTTCAAAGAATATTTCCAGCCTAGGTGTGACGCCTCACTTTTCTCAAACACGATCCTTAAACGCTAAACCTAGAACAAATGCATTATGCCTGGAGAAATGACATTCGAACCCTATGAACAAATGGATGAATAATAAAATATGGAATAGGATAAGCCTAGAAAGATGGAATTGATAAAAGGAGTTCAAAGAAATTTTGAACAAGGAGATTTTAAAATATTCAAGTTAGAAAATCCTGCGAATGGTGAAAAAGGCGCAGAAAATCGAAACGGGCCAAAATAAGGCCCAGGAACACCAAAAGCTCAAAACTTTACATACAAATTTTGTAAAGACCTGAATTTTCAGAATACTTAACCAAGGCATAAAATTACCCTAACTTGTTTACGAACTGTTCTAAACCTAGAATTTGAATTCTCATAAACCCTAATAGGGCTATTTAAGGGTCCAACACTATGAATGATTAAGTGAATAAAGTTGTGAACATAGAACATAGAGAATTTAAAGACAAGTTAGAAGTATTAAGTTCGGTCACCTAGATCACCATCCAAACATGAGATTTTTGATTAAACACCAACATGGAAGTTCAAGTCCATGGACTCACAAATTTAATCAATGGATCCAATTTTAATTCTAGAGCCCAAATAATTAAATTAAGCCATTCCATGAAGTAGTTTTTGTAAATTTACATAAAAAGCCCAAATTTTAATTAAAGACCAAAAGGGGGCCCACATGAATTCATTAATTTTGGAAATTATAAAATTAACATAATAAACTAATGTCCAAACACACCCTTGGCCGGAAGCCTTGGTCCCCAAGTGAGAGAATTTGATTTGACATAATTATGGTTTTTGGAAAATAAAAAATGTGGAGGAAAAGTTGATGTGATGACTTGCTTATTTTATAAGTAAACCAAATACAAGACTTTAATTCATCTTCTACCTTAATAAACTAATTGTGGGAGATAATTATACACATAAATATATTTCAAGAAGATAAGAATACATAGAATAATTAAATTATGGGAGAAAACTACCCAAAGAAAAATTAAAATTTTATTTTCACCATTTTCTCATCATGGTTGATTTAACCACACTCCTCCCATCAACTATTTAGCCATGGTACATTGGTCATCTTTGGAAGACTTTTTGGCTCATTGAAGTCATCAAATAGTGTAATGAAATTAACTAATTTTGAGAATTAAAATTTAATTCAAGTCTTGAATAAATCTTACACCATGTTCCTATAAATACCTTACTTCTCCCAAGCCTTTTTCCCATTTCTTTTCCCACCAACCCACTCTCTCTCTCTAAGCTCTCAATCTCGGCAGAACCAAGGGGGAAGAGAAGAGAAAAAGAAGAAAGAAGGAGAAGAAGGAGAAAGAAGAAGGAAAAAAAAAGATCAAAGAGATTAAGAACTTCTTCCAGGATCAAAAATCATAATGTAAGGATCTTCTAGAACTCTTCATTTATCTCCCTAATATCATGTTCTTATATCCATACCTCTCTAAGATAAAAGATGGTGGACAAAAATGAAGAAAGATGAACATATGCCATGGAACCAAAGAAAGGAGTTGAAACCCAGGTTCTAGGGAAGTTTGAAATGAACCATAAATGAAGAAAAAATAATCTATGAAATGATTAATAATCTTATTTTGGATGTATTATGATGTTATGTTGTGTTTGGACATGCTCTTGATGAGTTAAAATAGTAATAGTTGTTGAATGTTCATGTTTGTGAAAGATTGATAAAAACAGAATAGTATTTAGGATTTTACCCTAATTTGCGTGTGAACCAAACAAACCCTAAATAAAAATCCGTTTATACCAGAGGTTCTATAGGGTGTCTTGAGTATGTGTAATTTTTGGTTAGGCCCCAAAGTGTAATTTTTGGTTAGGCCCCAAAATGTAATTTTGAACCCATTTGCTAATTTAGAAATTTCTGTGACAGAGAGGCAGAAAATAGAGCCACTTTGAACATTTGTATCTTGGTTTACAAAACTCCCCTCATGATGATCCATATATCCAGAGATAGATACATGAGTCTAGTTTCACCCCCTTTTTACATAAGTTAATTTCATTGAGTAGATTCCTAGATATACCGAATTTTCCAAACAGAATTTATTGTAGTATTTTTTCGACCTCCTTTGATGTACAACCAGTGTTTAGTTCCTTCATAAATAATGTAGATAACATCTGAATCTAGATTGCTGTAAATTTTCATAATATTTCAGTAAGGTTTGAGATTTGTAAGGCATTTTATAACGACTATGGCAGATTCTGGAATATGCTCTGTTTTGAGAATTTAAGTGTTTAATGTTCTTTTACACTAAGTCTATTTTGTTTATTCTTTAAATATCGTCTATGAGTTAAATACCTATTTATAGCTGGAATGAATGTTATATGGCCTCAATTTTTGTTACGGCATCTCTCATGCATGGCCTCAGTCTTGGGTGGGGTTGTTCATCGTGTGTCTAGCTTGGCTAGGTTTGATCCTTGTTGGAATGGTGTTGTTGTTGACAAGTTCACATGGTTGTGACTTGGGTTTGGTCTTGTGATAGATTGGGTGGGTTTTCTTTCCTTGTTATGACTTTGGGATGGTAGTTTCGAGGTATAGCGGATTAACTCCTCACCTGGCCGTACCCCGTCGCTATTGTGATCTTGGGATAAAAAAGGGTGGATTTCCTTTCCATGTTGTGACCTTGGGATGGTGGTCCCGAGGTGCAGCAGAGTGACTCCTCACCTGGCCGTACCTCGTCGCTATAGTGTTTCTTGGTGCACAGTGTCGTACTTATGGATTCGACACAGATTCGTTAGGGACTCAGACGGTAGGTGGTTCCAAGGTGTAGTGAGTAACTCCTGATTTAGCCGTACCCCGCTTGGTGGTTCCAGGGCGCAATGAGTCGTAACACTTCGCCTGGCTGTACCTTGCCGTCCTTGGGGCATACATGAGCTAGTTGAGTATGTCACTCTGCTACGGCTCATGGTGTGACAAAGTGGGTCTTTTGGACTGTCTGGTGGTTTAAATTTATAAGGATGAATGTTATAAGTATGGGTAGTTGTGTCTGTCGGATCCTTTCGGCGTAAAAGAGTCCTGGTCGTGATTTAGGGTTTATAGCATTTTTTTATATCATGACTTTATTATATCCCGTGGTATGTATTAAGTATTAGAAATGTTGGGTTCGCCAGATTCTTTCTGGGCTTCGCAGGTCATGGCGTTTCATGCCAGGAATTGAAGAAGAGCCAGTTACTGAGGAGCAATACGAGGAGTATGTCAAGCCATGGCTCACGTGAATGATCATGAATTGAAGACTTGTACTTTTTATAGTTTCTCTTAAACTTTTGTTGGCATGTAATATTAAACATGGCGTGAACTGTGCAAGAACGCAAAGTATTACTATCATATGTTAAATATTAAATCGCGTGGATTGTTTGGTTACTATAATAACCTTAATTATTATATTTATGTATCATAACGAACCATATTTTCAGGGCGTTACAGGGGGCATACAGACTCGAAGATCTCGATGGCAAAGAGGTCCCCCGACCCTGGAATAAAGCAAACCTGCGATTCTTTTTTCACTGATAAGCATGTTACTGCGGTCGTACCATGTAACAGTTAAGAGGATTCTCAATGAAAGTTCATACAGACATCCTGAGTGTATGCTGCCATAAATTAACACATCAAACTTTCAAGAAATCGGCTCGAATAGTTCGGTCATGCAGGAGCTTTGAACAGCTCCCAAACTCGAATAGTCCAAACTAGCTCGAATAGCTCGGTGATGCAGGGGCTTTGAACTACTCCTGGACTCGAATAGTCCAAACCAGGTCAAATAATTCAGTGATGCAGGAGCTTTGAAAATCTTCCAGACTTAAATAGTCCAAACCGGCTCGAGTAGCTTGGTCATGTAGGAGTTTTGAACAGCTCCTGGACTCGAATAGTCCAAACCAGCTCGAATAGCTTGGCCACACAGGAGCTTTGAATAGCTCCCGAACTCGAGTAGTCCAAGACAAATCAAATAGCTCGGCCGTGCAGGGCCATACGCAGTCCGCAGGTTCGGATAACCAATTGGCCGGCCCAAACGGCCTAGCCATGATGGAGCCAAGTCTGCAAAGCACTTGTTTGGTAATTACACTAAGACCAAAATTATACAGCCTCATCTACTTCTACCAAATCAAATGGAAACTCTCGAGCGGTTGTTAACAAGGTAGACAAATAAAACCGACCGAGACACCATGTCCTCGGCCAAGACAAAAGTATCCCAGTAGTTCGAAAGTTTAGTTCGCAAGGGAGGTATTGACTAAACTCAAAAGTTCTTGCTAAAAAATGATCAACACTTAGTTTATTCGTTCGATTAAAATCATTTCGAATACACGGCTGACGTTTCATGTTCTCGATTAAATATGAGAAAACTTTGTGCATTCATTTAAAATGAAGAAAAAAATGAGCTCGACCGCCAATCAGCGTTCTCGGTAAAGCATGGCATACACTTGTTCAATTTACAGAGCATAGACGAATCAAGAATGGCTGACCACTGGAGTGCTCGGCAATGGTTTGATCCACACTTGTATAAAAATGCTCAGAAGATAAGACAAATACAACCGACTTCAAGCGATCTCGGCATAAAAGAAGAAAAAGACGAAAGGCACAAGTACACAGTTCGGTGAAAGAAAAAGAGCTATATTGATTGAAGATTTTTCCTGAAGGCTACAAAAAGGAGTCGGCCTTACAACTGAAATGGCCGAACTCCGAAATTATAAAAAATAAAAAAACAATAAGAAAGGAAAAAATCATACTAAGCAACAGAATCCTCTGCTGGAGAAGGTGGCGACACCTCGGCGGAAGGATCCACGGCCAAGGTAGGGGCCAGAGCCTGGTCGTTGGTGGCGGGAGGAACTTCGGTCAAGGCAAGCACCGAGAAGAGGTCCACCAGGTCGGCAGTCTTATCAGCTCCCTACGCTTTCAGCCAGTCCGCCGAAGATGGAACCTTGGCCCATAAAGGGGAGGTCTCCTCGACATTGAGCAGTTCTAGGTGGCCGACCAGCCTTCCTTTTGGCCGATCATCGTGAGCTCAGCTTTGATCTCGTTGACCTGGCTGATGACCATCTCGATCCCAACATCGTAGCTGACCTGCCAAGCATCATCCTCCCGCTTAACCCAGGTAGTCTCCATGTCTTCCTGGACACTCTTCAAGGTCTCCAACTCGGCCTGGACCTCCTTCAGTAAGTCCATGTTTGCCTCGGCCTTTAGGAGGGCCTCCACCATCTCAGCCTCCTTAGCCCGCGAGATTTCGAGCTCCTTGATGGCAACTTACAGCCGGTCTTCAAGACCTTGGACCTTGGTCATCCTCTACTCAAGAGAAGCAACTGCCTCAGCCATGGCCTTCCCGAGCACGGCCATTTGCTTGCCAAGGTTGGTGTTGTCGCTCTTGAGGTCGCCAACTTGGCCGAGCAAGGTGTGAAGTTCCTACAGGCTCTGCGTAAAAGAAACAGAGATGTTAAAAGGCAAGGCATGGAAACTAAAGGCCAAATTCATAGGAGGACGGATAATAAGAATGAAAGAAATTACCTGGATACTAGCATGGATGGTCGAACCCAAGAGTTGTCCTTTATTTTTGCTCGATCAAGCTACCATGTCGTTCGGTAGAAGTACGACCCTTGATAGGGCATAGGACATGGAAACCTTGTCAGCCAACGTCAAGTCGTCCATGATCGGCTGGCCGTCGTGCACTAATTTCGGTCTCCAGACAACGGGGGCCGCATCATCGTCTGGGATAACAAAGGGCTCAGTACGCGGCCGAGAGGTCGCAGCTTCGGCATCAGCGTCTAACTACTTCGTTATCTGTTTCCTCCTGTTCAGTGGAGGAACTTCCTCGATCTCAGTAAAACAAGTGTCTGAAGTGGGAGCGGGGGGTGATGCCTGATGAGTAGGGCGAGTTGTAGCTGGGGACGAGTCTCGCTGACATGGAAGTGTCTGGCTCGTGGAGCCTGGTGCTCCGGAGAATGGAATGCCGAGCACGACTGCCTTAAGGTTGAACTTCTTTGGGACCCTCGACATCTCTGATGAATAAGGGGAATCCGAGTAAAGTCTTTTGGCTAGGGTGTGGGTGTATGAGGGCTCGTACCGTAGCAAATATAGGGCGTCTCGGTGCCAAAGAGTCAGGGCTTGATTGATTAAAATTGACCTGGCGAGCTTCTTCTTGCGAGAAGGAAGGTCGGCGTCTGCACAAAGAAATAAATGATGTCAATACAATAAAAAAGGAGAATTTTAGTGCAGCCAAATGAAGAAAAATGAAGACAGGAAATAAAACTGACCTGGCACGCCGTCGAACATTGGCATATACCATCCATCCTCGCTGGGGCCGTATTCGAAATTCCCACTGACGAGGAGGAAGTCGCCAGCATTTTTGTCTGAGTCTGGTAGGTCATTGACCAGCTCCCTCGACCGAGCTGAGAGGCGGAAGTAGTGGGTACTCATGTCCTTGGTATGGCCGAGAGTATAACAGCCAAAGATCTCAGGGATGTCGAGTTAAATGCCGAGCCAACGGTTGATCTCAACCACCCTCATGATAATTCAGAAAAAATTTATGAACACTTAGAAAGGGCAGAGATGACATTCGGCTAGCATGCGTCGAAGAAGTTGGTTGAGGGGGAATCGAATCCCCCCTCAATGATGGAGACTATGGGAAAAGCCACATAATCAAAGGAGTATTGAGCCTTGGGCGAGCTCTCCTCATAAAGCTCAAGACCAACATCGTCAGGGATGCTGTACTCCCTTCAGAAGTCGGCTATGGCCGAGGTAGATGAGCATCGACTCCTAAATTTTCCCATTATGGTGGTGGGGAAGTTCGGTTAAAACAAGGACTAGCAAACTAAAGACAATAGTCGAGTTACGATGTGCAGACCAAACTCAGACGACAGACCAAAGCACAAAAATTTATGGCAAACCAGAACTGAGGTAAAGCGAAGTAAAACGACCCAAAATCAAAAAACGAGCTACGAAAACCCAGAAAAACACTAGGATGGAAAAAATCTTGGTAAGGTCAAATCCAGATATTACAACGGGCAGATGAAGGAATCGAGCCAACTACAGGGTATATAACAGGGAACTAAGAGAATACCAGTTGCTGGATGGAAATTACGAATTGAAAAATAGTAAAATCCTAGGAAGGGCCAATGGAAAGTGCACGAACTATGTGCAAGATCTAAGAATGGGAGAGAAGTTCAACAATCAAGAACAAAAACGTACAAGAGGACTTATTGAGCAAATAACCACGATGACGATGAAGGAGCTAGGACTAGTGACGGAGAGCCAAGAACTCTGGCATGGATGATCAACACATACTGGAGAACCTCGATGATGAGCCTTCTGACGCGATGAGAGTAGAGAGCAGAAGAAACGTAAGAGGGCACAGAGAGTGAGTTTGCAAAAAGTATGGAAGAGATGAAGAAGTGCCCTTTTATAGAACCCTGGTGGAAGACGAAAAGATGTCTCACCCAAGCGACGGGGGGGGGGGGGGGAGCCAATCAGAGCATGACACATCATAGGCGAGCTCTGATGACTTAAAACAGTGCTCCAACGATCACTTTTGGGTCGAGATCCGACCCAATAGAAGCCTTACACATCACTGCCGACCACGACCTTCGAGGGCTGAGCAAAACAACCATCATTTTTACTCGGGAATGCCAACGGCTCACGAATCGGAGGAGGACACGTAAGGGCCAAGACGGCGGGGGCCATGATGGCCTAACCCTCGAGTCCCATCAGCTCTCAAAATGCCTAACGCCAGCCAATTGGCTGTGAACACGTGGAACCCTAATGCGAATCCCCAACTGCCATCACAGAGCATTGATGAGTGCTCTGAAGTGCCCACCGATGACGAATTGAATGTTGACACGTAGGGGCCGAACACGCGTCCCAAAGGCCGAGATAGAAATATTAACACCTCAGCTGAGTTTCGGTCAGCCGAACATCATTAGCCGAATTCCAGAGTTCTAAGCAGAGAAATGTAGCTCCAACACTTTTGTACAAAGCAGTAGAACTCGGGGCAAATGAAGGAGACCGAGATAACAGCAACCCGGCCTAGTGGGTTAGGTGACGGATGTTGATCCGAACCCGTACTGGCCTAGCCCAAGGACCAGAGAGTGACAGCCCAAGGACATGTGTATCCTTGGCCGAGCTCACGGAGGCTTGATCTAAGACCTGGGACCCCTACGGCCAAACATACACGTGAACGACATTGAAGAGTGGAGGCATACTCTGACCGAGGTGTGGGTCGAGGTTCGTATAGACGAGATTCATGCCATTAATGCTCATTTATGCCCTGTATGCCTCTGACGCGATGGTGGCGTGTTCTGTCATTAAATTTGGCACAGACACCGCCATTACCAAAAATGGAGGTGACGCGAGGATGTCAAACGGGATCGTGTGTCCACCATTCCGGATGGATGCCTATATAAGGACAGATAGAGATACAAGCCAAGGTACGCAATACATGCACACAGAACCCTAATTCTCTCTCTAAGTTTCCCCTCTGTTATCTCCTTTCTTCTCACCCTAACCAGTACTAATCCGATCGTCGGACTGGTTTCCGGACACACCCCGCCGGCCAATTTACATTTGCCACTCTTACTCTTGCAAATCCTCCATATCGGACTTGGGGCAACCTGGTGAAATCTCCACCCGATCCATCACATTACGAATTCACCCTGTACAGTTCGTAAAGAAGATAACGACGTCAACATGTAACTATATAAGAACAAACAAAATCATGAATATATGTCAAATCTCAATTTACACACAAATATAGTAGCATAGTGCATCAGTATGAAGTTTGAGTGATGGTATATGCATGTAAAATATTAACTCCTAACATTTCTATGAAAGTCTATTTGGGGTTCCACGGAGAGGGGAAGAGAGGGAGAGGGAGGGGGAGAGGGAGAGAGGGAGAGGGAGCAAGAATAGAATTAGTTAGTCCTCAACAGAGAGCTGTGAGAGGGAAAGGGACAAGGAGAGAGAGAGAGAAAGAGAGAGAGGGGTAGCTGCCTGCATAACTCTATAAATATTGCATCGTGCACCTGGCATTTCGTGGTGGTGAGCCTGCAATGGCCTCTCTAAGGATGAACGACACAGTTGTTTTTGTTTTCTGGTCCGTGTTCTTTGGTTTGTTCTTTAGATCATGTGGAGAATATGTAGATATGTATTATTTTACACTTCAATGACCAAATTCCTATTGTAATACGGCCAGAAATAGTTGTCGTCGGCCTGTGCCATAAGACTTTATGGTGCATGAAATATGGCCTGGTTATTGGAATGGGAGACTAAAAACATACTGTAGAGCACCCGAGCTTCAAAAGAAAGAGGTGTAAACAAATTTGTTATTTAACTAGTTTTAGTTCCTATTGCTTTTATCTTTGAATTTTTATTCCCATGCATGTTAATTTCAGATGGCTACACTGAAAAAAGAATTGATCAGGTTTTGGCAAGGCCTTCAAGGTTATCGGGATTTGAAAATTGGTCCTGATATGGAATTTTGGAAAACTCAGTGGAAGAAGCGTAGAAGTTGTTCCGGATGGAGCCCGACAGAGTACTTTAATAAAGCCGTTAGGCTTAGAAGGATGACTGGCCTCCTTAATGTTATGCTTCGTTCAAGTTAGTATTTTTTCAATTTAATTAGTTAATTACTTTAATATTTTTATGATCATGCGCCAAATAAAATGGGTTATGTTATTAATTTCTCTCCTCTCTGTCTCTACAACTTTCTCCTCCCCTGTTACTCTCTTCTCTACTTGTATTAAAATCTAAAAACATGACTTAACACGCTAAATAACATGACTTAAAGGAATAATTATAACACAACATCTAAAATTAGGACTTATTACAACTAAATTCACATGCGATATAATTTTTGTAAACTAGTTCTCTTTCACCTGATGAGATCTGAACAAAACTGTATCAGTTATATATATATATATATAAAAGTATCTTTTAGCTTAGTTGTTTAGCAAGTTAAACTTGTGCAACAGCACCGTTTGCCTTAGCTATTATGAAATAAGCTATTTTTCATCTTTTTTTTATTTATTTTTATTTTGATATAATTTTTTTTGTATCAAAGGTGAAAAAATTCACTAAAGACCAAAAGAAGCTATTTTTTGAATAAAATAGCAATTTTTTTATATTTTCTGAACTTTTTAATTTTTCCATTCCTTATAACGAGAGGATTGGAAAAATATTAAGTTTAGACTAAAATTATAAAAAAATATATTAAAAAAGAAAAATAGTTATTTGATAATAGTTAAGACAAACATCACTACTATGATTTTCAGTTTTGAGTAGGATGTTAAAATGTCACCGTGGTAGTCAACAAAAAAAAAATTAGGTGAAATTTTTTACATGAATATAAAGTTGGCGAGTCATGACAAATGCTGAAAATGAATGTCAGATTTTACTAGCAAA
>JAUTBS010436584.1:0-15664 GCA_032361285.1 Aequorea victoria | reverse complement strand
AAAGTCTTGCCTTAGTGGAATCCTCAAGAGTTCTTGAGAGAGTGGACGTAGGCCGGGATTTGGCCGAACCACTATACATCGTGTCTTGTGGTTTGCATTATCTCTTTCCCTCATCTCTTTTACTTTCCGAGCACTTTATTTTATTCATTTTCCGTTGCTTGTTTGTTTATAATTAAGTGCAAAAGAAAGAAATTAAAAAGAGACCATTAAGTCAAAAAGTTGCCTTTCAACCTATTCACCCCCCCTCTAGGTTACATATACGGACCAACACACATGATATCACATCAAAACAATTGACCAAAACAATTAAGGAAAGATGCATGTGTTATATCTCTCTTTACTAGGACTAGCCAATCTCACCTTTGTACCAACAGCTTTAAGCCCGGCCTCCTTGATCACGAGGCGCTGGGCCTTCTTCCTCAACCACCTTTCCGGAGCCTATAATTCACAACAATAATATATAATGACTCACCTTAATCTCAAAGGATTCTACCCTTGCATGTTTTCATAGGTTAGATATATTTATTAGTGACCTCTTTCATGAAGAAACTTAGGGCCAAAAGGGTCTAAAAGTGCTCCAAAACACCCTTGGAAAAAAATAATTATTTTCCCACATTTGGGTCGACTCAGACCCAAGTTGGGTCGACTCAAAGGGCTTGGGGTCGACCCACTCTTGCTTCGGGTCGACACCCACGTGCTGCTGGGAGGGTTTGGGTCGATGCATGGGCTGCTGTGACCGGCTCATAGTTCTCACGCCAAAGGTTGAGTCGACACCACAGGCACATGGGTCGACTCAAAACATGGGTTAAGGATTGGGTCGACACGACCGCACCCTGGGTCGACCCATTCCCCCACCTCTTAAAACTACCGAGAGTTGAAAGTTCATGGGTCGCCTCACAGCTCATCTGTGTCAACCCAAACCACCACCTGTCAAAAGAACCGAGAGTTGACAAGGCATAAGTCGATACTGCTCTTCCACTGGTTGACTCAAAACACAGAAAAAGCTGTATACTCTATTTTTTACTAGAAAATGGTTTAAGGACCTGTTTGGGTGGAAAAATAGGGTTTCCTCCACTCCGTGCAAGGCCTAACAATACACACAATCTACCTTCCTCCAAAACCAGGACTTTCAACTCTTCAAAACTCCTTCAAAGGTCATTCTACCAAGACTTTTCATCAAAACCTCCAACGTTTTCCTTCCCAACACCAGAAAACCCACCTGGGAACAAATAAGGGTCCATGTTCTAAAGTTAAAGTAACCAAGGGGAGAAAAGGGTCTTTCATTTCAACCAAACGAGGTATTCTATGGCGTTCGACACTTAGGAGTTAAAGAAATATTTTGATTCTTACCTCAAAGACTTTGATAATGGCAAAGAAGACCCTCTCCTTCCTTTCTTCTTTTTCGGCTTTCCTTCTTCTACAGCTTCTTCTTCTCTCTTACTCTAGAACCTTTCTCACGTTTTTCTCCTTTTTCTTAGACGATCTCTCTCTTTCCCTCTCTCTCTATCTCTGGAAACTTCTCTGAAAAAATGGGGCAAATCTCACCTACCAGCCCACAATCTCCTGACTTATGTCAGGAAATCAAATCACCCATCTCACAATTACACACAACCCCCTTCTTCTAAAGGTATTTACACATTTTACATCCTTGTTTCCATTAAAAATACTAGATTAACCACAATTTAATTAAACTATATTAAAACAAAATTATGTGATGTTATAATCTCCCATCTTTATAGAAATTTTGTCCCAATTTTTTTTTAACCGTACCTTGATTGATCAAGTGCGGATACTTTTGCCGAATCTCTTCTTTCCTCTCCCACGTGGCTTTTTCTACTGAGTGACTTCACCACAATATCTTCACTAATTGTATGACTTTGTTTCTCAAAACTTGTTCCTTTCGGTCCAAGACAGCCACCTGTTCTTCCTCATAGGATAGGTCTAGTCACAAATCCACCGGTTGCGCTATCAAGATATGTGAGGGATCGGGCATATACTTTCTCAAAATGGAGACATGAAATACATCGTGCAATTTAGACAACTCCAGAGGTAAAGCCAACCGATATGCCGTATTTCCAACTCTTTGGATGATTTCATAAGGTCTAATGTAACATGGGCTTAGCTTCCCATTTTTTCCAAATCTCATCACGCCCTTCCAAGGAGATATCTTCAAGAATACATGATCCCCCACCTTAAATTCTAGGTCTCTTTGCCTGTTGTCTACATAGCCCATTTGTCTGTCTTGAGCCTATTTTACCCTTTCTTGTATTAACTTGATCTTCTCTGATGTAATCTGAACGATCTCTGGTCCCAACAACTTTCTTTCCCCCACCTCGTCCCAACAAGTAGGGCTCCAATATTTTCTCCCATATAATGCCTCGTAAGGTGCCATTCCAATAGAGCATTGGAAACAGTTATTGTAGGCAAATTCGAGCAAAGACAAATGATCCTCCCAACTACCAGAGAGATTCAAAACACATGCTCTAAGCATGTCTTCCAACGTCTGAATGGTTCTTTCAGATTGGCCATCCATCTAGGGATGAAAGGTCGTACTGAATTTCAACGCAACTTCCATTGCCTCTTGCAAGCTTCTCCAAAATTTGGATGTAAAACGGGGATCCCTATCTGACACAACTGATACGGGTATCTCACGCAACCAAATAATTTCATCAATATATATATATATGTGCGTACCTGTCCATCATAAAGGTCATCTTAATAGGTAAGAAGTGAGCTTATTTTGTCAGTCTGTCCACTACTACCCAAATGGCATCGCTACCCTTTGGAGACCGCGGTAAACTTGTCACAAAATCCATCGCAATGTGCTCCCACTTTCACTCGGGTATCGGTAACGGTTATAAAAACCCATCCAGTCTTTGATGCTCCACCTTGACTTGTTGGCACACTAAACACCTAGAAACAAAGTTTGCCACATCCCTTTTTAGCCCATGCCACCAACAAATTTCCCGTAAGTCTCGGTACATTTTGGTACTACCCGGGTGCATCGCATACCATGAACTATGAGCTTCTTCCAAGATTTCTGTCTTTAGGCCCGCATCATTTGGAACACATACATGCCTCCCTAGCATCAATACCCCATCCTCCGAGATGGTAAATTCTTCGTTGACCTTCTTGATAACCTCATCCTGCAACTTCATGATTTGCGGATCATATTTTTGTGCCTCTTGGATTTTATCCAACAACAACGGTCGTACTATGAGGCTTGCAAGTAAACACACATACTTCTTCATTGAGAGTTGCACTCTCAAAGATAACAACTCCCGAAACAACCCAGTAGGCACTACTTGCATGTGTGCGATACTTTTCATCGATTTCCTGCTTAAGGCATTACCAACCACATTTTTTTTCCCTGGGTGATAATTGATTGTACAATCATAATCCTTAATATGCTCCATCCACCTCCGTTGGCGCAGATTCAACTCTTTCTAGGTGAATAAATATTTTAAGCTCTGATGGTCTGTGAAGATCTCCGTGGTCTCACCATATAGAGAATGTCTCCTTAGTTTAAGAGCGAAAATAATAGCGGCAAACTCCAGATCATGAATCGGGTAATTCTATTCATGAGGCTTCAACTGTCTAGATGCATATACAATCACCCTTCCCTCCTGCATGAGAACACAACCTAACCCCTGATGGGATGTGTCGGTGTTGACAACAAAGTTTTATTTTCTCGAAGAAATCATCACAACTGGTGCAGTCGTCAACCTCTCTTTCAACTCTTGAAAGCTCCTTTCGCATTGTTCGGTCCACTCAAATTTAACGCTCTTTTGTGTCAAGCGAGTTAGTGGCTTCGCTATCAAGGGAAAGCCCTTGACAAATCTTCTATAATATCTGGCTAGGCCCAAGAAGCTACGAATTTCCTTAATGCTAGTTGGACTTTTCCAATCTACCACCGCTTCAACCTTCTTTGGATCCAGCCGAATCCCATCTCCTGAGATAATATGTCCCAAGAATACTACGCTACTCAACCAAAATTCACACTTATTAAATTTAGCATATAATCTATGATCCCTCAAAGTCTGCAACACTATTCTCAAGTGTTCTATGTGATCCTCCTTGTTTTGTGAATAAACCAAAATATCATTGATAAATACGATCACAAACTTGTCCAGGAAATCCCAAAACTCACGGTTCATAAGATCCTTGAACGCGGCCGGTGCATTAGTTAAGCCGAATGGCATAACCTCAAACTCATAATGGCCGTACCATGTCCGAAAAGCAGTCTTAGGTACATCCGACTCCTTTACCTTTAACTGCTGATATCCCAATCTCAAGTCAATCTTCGAGAATAAACAAGCTCCTCGAAGTTGATCAAACAAGTCATCTATCCTTGGCAATGGATAGTTATTTCTCACCGTGACCCTATTCAACTGCCGATAGTCAATACACATTCTAAGGGTCCCATCATTCTTCTTTACGAACAACATTGGCGCTCCCTACGGTGAGATGCTAGGTCGAATGAAACCCTTGTCTAACAACTCCTGTAATTGATCCTTTAACTCTCTCAGCTCTGCAGGGGATATATAGTAGGGTGCGATAGACATAGGCGATGTGCCTGGGTATATCTCAATAGCGAACTCAATCTCTTTATCAACAGGCAACCACGGTAAACAATTTGGGAAGACTTCCAAAAAATTACAAATAATAGGTATCTCAGAGAGATCTTCTTTTTCTACTCCTGAATCCACCACATAAGCAAGAAACCCCTGACATCCTTTCTTCAATAACTTTGTTACCTTAAAGGCTGACACAAAACATGCAGGCGTCCTAACCTTCTCACCATGAAAAACAAATTCCTTTTCTCCATGAATTTTAAAGATTACTCTCTTTTCAAAATAATCTAAGGATGCATGGTATATAGACAGCCAATCCATCCCAAGAATGAGATCAAACTCTCTCATGATTAAAGGCATAACGTCAACATTCATCTCTTGTTCTTTGATTTTTAATGGACACTTCCTGTATACAGTATTGATCAACATCTTTTACCCAAGAGGTGTACTAATTGTAACAGTAAAGCTCAAATATTAAGGTACGACATCTTGTACCCATGATATAAATGTGGGTGCAATAAAAGAGTGCATCGATCCTGGGTCAATAAGTACATAAGCATGCATTCCATAAGCCAACAAAATACCAGTCACCACATCGGGCATAGCCCGCGCATCCTGCCGCGTGATAGCAAAAATGCGCCCCGGTGTAATCAATCTTTCCACTGTAATTCCCTGTCGCGTGATAGAAAAAATTTGCCCCGGTGTAATCAATCTTTCCACTGTAATTCCGTTCCCCATGTTCTATGATGGCTCTACCGGTCTACTATCCATGGTCTTCCTATTTCCTATAGACGTTGCTGCCTGGACTCTTGGTTGTCCATAATTTGCTGCCACATGTCCCGATTGATTCCATCGGTAGCACAACACCTCTCTCCTTGGACAATCTTTGATAAAGTGACTGGGTTCTCCGTATCTAAAGCATGCTAAACCCCTTCCTTTCTTGTCCTTACTGACATTCCCCGCACTCAGTTAATTTCCTTGGAATCCTGTGCCCTTTGCCTTGAATGACAAGCTTTAGCTTTGAAAAGTCGATGGCTTATTTACAACATTTTTAGAATTAGCCTTTCCTGGCCTATCAGAAGATGCACTACCAAATTTCCTCTTCTTGTATTCTTCCTGCCTCTAATACCTTTCTTGACGTCCATTTCAATTATGCGGGCTTTATTCACCAAATTGGCATAGCTACCAATTTCTACCCCCGTTAGTTTTGTTCTGATAGCATAGTCTAACCCCTTCTAAAATTGGCGGCACCTAGATTCTTCCTCTTGAACTAACAACGGTGCATACCTCGACAGTTCCGTAAATCTTAACTCGTACTCTGCCACACTCATGTATTTCTGAGTCAACTTAATAAACTCCTGTTCCTTTTCATATTTGTAACTCGTTTTCTTGTATTGCTCGTCGAAGGCCTTCACAATAGGAGCCCAAGAAATCTCCGGTAACACTAGAGGTTCTATAACAGGGACGGGCAACTTCAGTAATCTTTCTGTGGCTTCCCCCCAGTTGGCGGCCTCCCCTCGAAATATAAAAGTGACAAGGTCTATCCGTTCATTTTCTATCACCTCCAGACGATCAAGAATGCAAACCGCATCCTTGAGCCAATTTTTTGCCTCAGTCGGGTCTAAGGTCCCATGAAATTCTTTAGCTCCTAAATCTTTAAACTGATTTGTCTTTGGTTTGACTGCCCTCCCCATTTGCATACTCAGCAAATGGGTATTCATTTCTGTTAGTTGGGCAATAGCTGCTAGAATTATGGCAGTCTAATCGGCTTGACCAGGCTACCCGGCTTGTTGGGGCACATCTTGCCCCTCCCCAACATGTGGCTCGGGGACATTCGACTCTTCATCTGAGTTTTTCATTTCTATAATCATGAACGAGAAAAATCAAACTTCAAAGCTCAATCTCCATCAATTACATATGTATACACATAGTAAGGATTCATATAGACAAAGATCATTTGAACTTCTATTACAATGCTCTCTGCTAGCACCTAATGTTATCAACCTACTATGACTCATAGGATAGTCCTCCCCAATTCGATAACTTACCATGACTTTCGATAGGAACTAGCACCTGCAGAACACATTTCCAATCGAACATCAAGGCCAGTCAAACGGATGTCCAAAAATGAGGGTACAACACCCCTATGTCCTATTAACACAACTCAACTTAACTACTCACAACCTACGTTCACATGGTTCCAACCTCGCCTAGGTCTACAGAACCTATAAACCTAGAGTTCTGATACCAAATTGTCACACCCGCTCCCCCAAGGGTAATACTCCCTACTCGGAGTGGGGTGACTCAGTTAACTCGAACATCCATCTTTCTATTACAAACGTCATGATTCAAACCGTTACTTAAAAGCTATCAATTATAAATGACATTCTATAGGTCCACAACTATCTCCATCACAATCTAAGAAAAACAACGATGCGAAAAGCACCATCACAACATCCAAATAAACTATACTATAGCCAATTGTTATAGAAATATAATATAAAAGACATAATATAATTCTCCGCATCTTATGTTTTCATAGCCTCTTGCACCGGTATCAGTGGACATACCTCTACCCCAAGCTAGTTACCTGCAACCATAAGGTTACAGTAGAGTGGTTTAGTATAAGGAGAAATGTAACACGAAACATATAATTGGAACACAATTAATAAGAATCATCTTCACACACTCATCTTGAACGATACGCTATAGATTTTTAAAATAAAATGGAAGATACAATCTTTAATTAAAGATTAACATTAAATTCCATGATTTCCTTCCAGAAAAGTATGAGATGTCATCCTACACCCATCACACTTACCTGTCCTCACCTTCGGGCCTTTCCCCCAATAATCTGTGTTACACTGCCAACATCTTCGGGCTTGCCCCAATGGAGTATGTTACACTACTCTCACCTTTAGGCTTGCCCCAATGGGATATGTTACGCTGCCCTCACCTTCGGGCTTCCTCAAAGGAGTCTGTAACATTGCCCTCACCTTCAGGTTCCCCAAATGGAGTGTGTAACATGGCCCTTACCTCCGGGTTTCCCCCAATGGAGTGTGTAACACTGCCCTCACCTTCGAGCATGGGATGATTGCTCACTTAACTTGACATGCGCACACAAGCAACAATTTTTATAACTAAAGCTATATTAATCATATGAATCCACTTCAGCACATGGTTATAGCAATATAAGATAATGATCATCATCATTCTTTATTCAATAATCTTTTTTACATCCACATGATATCACCTCAAAAGAATTGACCAAAACAACTAAGAAAAGATGCATGTGTCATATCTCTCTTTACTAAGACTAGCCACTCTCACCTTTGTACCAACAGCTTTATGCCTAGCCTTCTTGATCACGAGGTGCTGGGCCTTCTTCCTCAACCACCCTTCCGGAGCCTATAATTCACAACAATAATATATAAGGATTCACCTTAATCTCAAAAGATTCTACCCTTACATGTTTTCATAGGTTAGATATATTTATTAGTGACCTCTTTCATGAAGAAACTTAGGGCCAAAATGGTCTACAAGTGCTCCAAAACACCATTGGAAAAAAAATAATTATTTTCCCTCATTTGGGTCGACTCAAACCCAAGTTGGGTCGACTCAAAGGGCTTGGGGTCGACCCACTCTTATTTTGGGTCGACACACACGTGCTGCTGTGAGGGTTTGGGTCGATGCATGGGCTGCTGTGGTCGGCTCACAGTGCTCACACCCAAAGGTTGAGTTGACACCACAGGCACTTGGGTCAACTCAAAACATGGGTTAAGGATTGGGTCGACCCATTTCCCCGCCTATCAAAACTACCAAGAGTTGAAAGTTTATGGGTCGACTCACAGCTCATCTGTGTCGACCCAAACCATCACCTGTCAAAAGAACCGAGAGTTGACAAGGCATGAGTCGACACTGCTCCTCCACGGGTTGACTCAAAACACAGAAAAAGTTATATACTCTGTTTTCGACCAAAAAATGGTTTAAGGACCTGTTTGGGTGGAAAAATTGATTTTCCTCCACTCCGTTCAAAGCCCAACAACACACACAATCTACCTTCGTCCAAAACCAGGACTTTCAACTCTTCAAAACTCCTCTAAATGTCATTCTACAAAGAATTTTCATTAAAAACTCCAACGTTTTCCTTCCCAACACCAGAAAACCCACTTGGGAACAAATAAGGGTCTATGTTCTAAAGTTAAAGCAACCAAGGGGAGAAAAGGGTCTTTCATTTCAACCAAATGAGGTATTCAATGGCGTTCGACACTTAGGAGTTAAAAAAATTGTGATTCTTACCTCAAGAACTTTGATAATGGCAAAGAAAACCCTCTCATTCCTTTCATCTTCTTCGGCCTTCGTTCTTCTCCAGCTTCTTCTCTCTTACTCTGGAACCTTTTGCACATTTTTCTCTTTTTTCTCAAACAATCTCTCTCTCTCTATATATATCTCTGGAAACTTCTCCAAGAAAATGGGGCAAATCTCACCTACCAGCCCCCAATCTCTTGACTTATGTCAGGAGGTCAAATCACCCATCCCACAATTGCACACAACCCCCTTCTTCTAAAGGTATTTACATATTTTACATCTTTATTTCCATTAAAATACTGGATTGACCGAAATTTAATTAAACTGTATTAAAACAAAATTATGAGATGTTACACTATAAGTCGTGAGGAGTCGTTAGATTTAGAATTTTATCTATAAATCTTGAAAATTTTGGGATTTGAAAATATTCTCCTAAACATGAATCTTTGTGAAAGAATATAATTTATGTATGGCTATAAATGAGTTCTAGAGGTTGAGCCCCGAAGTTATAACTATTCTCGTTTATAATGTAGAGAATGAAGAACTTAGACGAAGTGTCTTTTGCCCCTGATCACCCAATTAGGGATGAACATGGAGTACCCCAGCAAGCAAGACAACCTAACAAAGCTGATTAGACTGTGAGAATTGTAGAAGGTATAGCCTGACTAACATTGACAAATACCAGGCTGCTGTTAACTAAAGGATGACCCTAGAGGCGGTGAATAGGATTTTAAAAAAATTACTTGAGTTTAAACACTATTTAAAATAATTATTAACTAGCAACCTATATATGCATACACAAGCAAGAAATTGAGGACAGAGTACGAGAATGACACCAAAATTTATAGTAGTTCGGCTATCCCAGCCTACATCCACTCCTCAAGCAGCTCTTGAGAATTTCTCCAATATGACAAAACAGTTACGGGTGTACTCCAAACCTTTTTATAAGATTATCACAGTTGCGTTCCAAAACTTTTACCATTTCTAGCACTTGTGATCTTTTACAAAGATGATCCAAGTTACGTTCCAAAGCTCACAAGCTTCTAGTACTTGGGATATTCCCTTTGTGTGCTACACCGCACACAAAGATCAGTAGCAGGTGACTCACCTCTACTTTACAGAATTGTTGTAGTGATTTTGATATTTAGAACATCAACCAGTAGAACTCTCTCAACAAAGTAGATGGTTGCAGATTAGCTCACAGGAAAAGAATAGCAAAAATAACAGAGAATGAACAAATAAGGTGAAATGGATTTCTTTCATATTTTTGCAGAACTTCTCACGAACTGATTGTAATGTGACTGATGTCTTTTTGATGTTTCTTTGAATCAGAATGATAGTGAGAGTATGAGAATGATGTATTGTGTTATGAGTTTTGTATTCTGAGTCATTCGTTTCTTCGTTGAACGACTGCTCTTTATATAGGTTTTTAAAAAAATAGTCGTTGTTGCCACGATATGATCTTCCTTGAATCAAAGTAATTGATTATTGATCAAATTTTATTTGATTCGATCTGTTCTGCAATTTGAGTTTCAAATCTTCAGAGAGCCATTGCATTTTCAAAACCTTTTTGAAATAGAGTTGTTTCCATCTGTATCAAATCTCTAAAATTACGTAACTAAATATTTCTTGATTTGTTCTATGAATCTTGGTGATCTGATCTTTGAACTATTTTTCAAACATTTCCAATATTAAAAACAATCTCCATTGAGCCATTTTATTTAAAAACTAATCTTGAAATCATGTTGGACTTGAAACAGATCTTCGCGAGATTGGCGCGCTGAGATCGCAACTTTGGGTCGACACAAAGTGAGTTATGCCGACTCAAGTTCCTTGAATCAAGGATTTTGCTTTTAGTGTATTGACTCATGTAGAGGGTGTGTCAACTCATGTTCCTCAAATCACGGAGGTGTGTCAACTCATGATCAATGTGTGTCGACTCATAATTCTTAGGCTTCGTGATCTTCGGCTGTGTGTCAACTCATGTTGAGGTAGTGTCGACTCATGTGAGGATCTTTGCTTTGTGTTGACTCATGTTCAAGTTGTGTCAATTCATGTTGGTTCAACATTTATTTCTTTCTCAGGCCTTTAGTTGTGTCGACTCATAAAGATCTGGTGTCGGTTCATAACTATCTTGTGTCGACTCATTAATGACTTGTGATGACTCAGGTTCACTTGTTACTCAAAGTATAGAGGGCTCGATCATTTGGGTCAACTCATGTTGTCTTTGTGTCGACTCATGTCCATTTGTTTGGCCAAAATGCCAAGAACTATCTCTGTTGTGTCCACTCAAAAAATGTTAAATGCTTCTGAATTGTTCTTCTTTGATTCTGAGCTTTAAGTCTTGTTTGGGAACATATTTAATGATTCCTAAAATAACTTAACAACATGTTAAATACATGATCAACCCCAATCATGGGTGTTAATCTTTTATAGGCATTTAAATTCATTCGAGCGATTTGAATTATATATAAAAAGATATGTTTTACAAAAATAGTTAATATATATTAAGGATTTGTTTATTATCATTAAAATTAATAATCTCATTATAAAACCTTTGGGCTAACAATTTCCCATTTTTTGATGATGACAAACAATTTAAAACATACACCAATGTAAGAAAAAAAAACTTTTGAAAGGCTTCCGCTAAAGAGATGCTTTCTTTTTGAAAGAGATTTTAAAAACATTTTTACGAAAATATAAATCAAACATATTCATGACAGAATCATCTTATAATAGATTGATACCAATTTACCAATTATAAAACTAATTGAAGCATGAATTCACACATACACATTCTGTTTTATGTGCTGCTGTTACTACTTACTATTTTATATCTTCTCTTAGGTGCTATTTTTCTTTCACCTTTTTTTTTTATTCTTCTCTCCCTTTGTCATCTAAAAAAATGGATATTAATCATAAAAAATAGAAAATATGCATACAAATAAACAGAGACAACATTCATAACCAAGAGATCAGCTATTCATAAGAACAATACATGTAAAGAAATAATAACAAAACTTTCATTTCATCAACAATGTATGTTCTGTGTACAGCCCAAAAATATTTTTCTACAGAGAAAGGAAATGAAAAAAAGAGGAACTATGAATATTCATCGTCCATTTGTTTCTTCTACTTCTTGTCGTGTTCGGCTTTGGTTTCTCCTTTTTCTTTATGTTTTCTTTGGTAGGTGACTACTTATTTCTTTTCTTTTGCTTGCCATCAGGCGAAGAGATCAGATTTGAAAAAGTCTGTCTTTTTTTTCTTCTTGGCTGGTTTAGCCATTTTCTCCTTTCCTTTGCCCGAAGTCTATGCCTTTTTCTTGGAGGTGGCAGACTTGAAGTCTTGGGCTGAGATTTCCTCAATGTGAACTCCTTTGACTGGAGCTACTTATTGGTTAAGGTTTTCTTGATGGATTCTGGCAGCTTGTTCATTAGGAGTCTCTAATCTAACTTCTGCCCATTCCATGAAGTTCTTAATATTCTGGAAGACCTTATTCATCCTTCCGGTGGCTCATTGCTTGTAGTCAGTGCATATGATATTGAGTAGAATAGTACTGGTAACAAGGAACTCATTTATTTTCTATTTCATGTCTTGACCTAAGGTGAGACCAGTTTGGCATACACCATCTATTCGGTCATTGACGTTAGACAGAATGTCATTAGGCTTAAGTTGCTCACTGACCATGTATCCTTGTTGTTCTTGGAACTTCTCAATTTGAAACTCATAGAAGTTCATTATTTCATTGAGTTTGTTGTTAATATATACAAGATAGTCAAGTTTGGAATTCATCTCCTCTAATGTAGAGGGGGGAATGGACTAGGAAGTAGGAGCAGATGTAGAAGGAGAAGTGAAGGAAGTAAGAGGTGGAATAATAGAATGATGTGGAATTGCAGAATGAGTTTGTAGAGGAGAGAGAGTGTCTAGATTCTCATCTCGTATCCATTGTTGAATATATGGGGGTTTGAAACCCACTACATGGTAGATCGGCAGAATGATGAGAGGGAATGGTGGTGGTTTGGGGTGTTTGTGGATGGGGTCGATCTTGGAGTGGACATGGTGATTGAGTAGAATCAGGCCTGACCCATTTGTCCTCAATCTCAACCAGTCACATCCTTTTTAGGGTGGACTTGTTGTAGATGTGGGTATGGTGGAAGGGGATAGATAAGGAGTTCTTAAGATTTATCTTAAAATACTTAAAGATTTTTGTAAAAAGCATGCCACGAGGGAGGAAGTTCTAGGTGGTTTGGGTAGCTTTCCATATAGTAGAGACAGGAAGATGGCCAGGACTTATAGGTTCTTTGTTTACGATGCACTATATTACCATTAAATGAATAAAGGTAACATTCCCAAATTTTTCTCCTTGGGACAAAAACATGTTGTTCACAATATGGTGGAGAATGCGGTATTCAGGTAGAAGATGGTCGATGTCAAAAATTTTGTCTGGGCTAAAGTCTGTTCGACCAGAGATTTGAAAGATAAATTTCTCAAGAGGAATGTCAGGGTGGTTGTGATGTTTGTCGGAGCAATCTAGAAGTTGGGTTCTACTAGGGGCTTCTAGGAGTTGATTGATCAGTTGGTCTCCAAACAATACTTGGTCTTTTCCTTTGGCTCAAGTAGAGATGGATAACTCTTCAGAACCCTCTATCAAATGCATATGTGCATAAGTTATTCTGACCAATTCAGGATATACTGGCTTATTGATGGTTATAAATTTATACCATCCAAGCTCAATAAACCAGTCCCTGAAGTGCATTCCAATAGAATCAAAAAAATCAAAATCTACACACCTCCCATCTGGGACTTGGCGAGACTTAAAAGATCTAGAAAACCTATATTGGGTTTCTGGGTCTCGACAGACGAGAGAGGTTGATGAGGGACTCTTGCCCTTTTTGGTTTTCTTTCTCTTGTCAGATGCTTCAGCTTGTTCAGGTCTTCTTCGTTTGGTGACGAATGACGGAGTTTAAGAGTCCACAGTTGATTTGAGTTCTTGAGAGGCGAGAAGTAGTTCACCAATATTTTAGGGCTTTTTCTTCTCAAGAGGGGGAAAATGATACTATGATGGTATCGGTGAAAAGAATGTGGGAGTTTATAGGTGAAAGATAAAAGACATTCTTGAAGGGTTGTCACGGTTGAATTTTTTGGGTATACGAACCAGAGAGAGCGCAAGAGAGAAAAAGAGAGAATCTGGTTCGAAATAATGGGCCACACAGAACACGTTTAAATTTATATACCCATTACGCTTGAGTCGACACATCAAGATTTGAGTCGACACATATGCGTGTTAGGGAGAAAGCAACCAAAAGGAATCTCCTTGAGTTAACACATATCCTATGTGTTTCGACATAAATGCACTATGAGTCAACACAACAACGTGTGAGTCGACCCATCAGCGTCAATGCTGAGGCCAGGGAGTCCTGAGTCGATTCAGCCATTCTATGAGTCGACACATGTGCATATAAACATAGAATTTCAGCAAAACATCACATTTTTTATGGATTCAACATTCCTAATTCACCTTTTATGAAATTAAATCTTTTCTCATGTAATGGTTTGGTGAATATGTCAGCAAATTGATGTTCTATACCTATAAATTCTAATGAGATGCCTCCTTTTTGCACATGATCTCTTATAAAGTGATGTCGTATTTCTATATGCTTTGTTCTTGAGTGCTGGATAGAATTTTTAGTTAAATTAGTTGCACTTGTATTATCACATTTAATTGAAACTTTATGATATTTTAGATTAAAGTCTTCCAATTGTTGTTTCATGTATAACATTTGAGTGCAACAATTTCCTACAACTATATATTCAACTTCTATGGTTGAGGTAGGTACATAGTTTTGTTTCTTACAAAACTATGAGACTAAAGTGTTTCCTAGAAAGTGACATGATCCACTAGTGCTCTTATGATCTAACCTACAACCAGTAAAATCATCATCCGAATAACTTAATAATTCAAGAGAGGTATTCTTAGGATACCATATGCCTAGGTTTGTTGATCATATTAGATATCTTAGAATTCTTTTCACAATAATAAGGTGTAATTCTTTAGAATTTGATTGATACCTAGCACAAAAACATACACTGAACATAATATCAGGTCGACTTGCAGTTAAGTAAATGAGGCATTCGATAATACCTTAATATTTCTTATTATCGACTGATTTACCTTTTTCATCATTCTCAATAATTGTTGACGTGCTCATAAGTGTTTCCTTAATTGGAAATCATTTAGTCTTTCATACCAAGCTCTTGGTGCTTGTTTTAATCCATATAAAACTTCTGATAACTTAAAGACATGATGATGATATTTGTGGTTTTCAAAGCCAGGGGGTTGTTTTCCATATACTTCTTCATTTATGTATCCATTCAAGAATGCACTTTTAACATTCATTTGATATAATATAAAATCCCTTTGACATGAAAATGGTAACAGCATTATTATAGCTTCTAATCTAGCAATTGGAGTATAGGTTTCTTCATAATCAATTCTTACTTCCTGAATTATAACATTAGGCTACTAGTCTAGCTTTGTTTCTTACTATGTTTCCTAATTCATATTTCTTATTTCTAAAGAACCATTTTTTGCCTATGATAGATATATCTTCATATCTAAGAACTAAGGTTCACACCTTATTTCTTTTAAATTGATTTAGTTCTTCTTGCATGGCATGTAACCAATACTCATTATTTTTAGCTTCTTCGATATTTTCGGGTTCTATTTGAGAGATGAACGCTAGATTATTACAAACGTCTCTAACAAGAGATCTAGTAGATAC
>JAUTBS010436473.1:0-15665 GCA_032361285.1 Aequorea victoria | reverse complement strand
TTTTTTATCATGCAACTGTTGCAGTAAATCTTATTGGGTATTCGGATAACGATTTGGCAGGAAGTGTTGATAATAGTAAGAGCACCTTGAGTTACATTTTTCATTTTAGAAGTGGTACAATTTCATAGAACTCGAAAAAATAACCAATTGTCTCACTGTCCACTACAGAAACTGAATACATAGCTACTTCATTTGTCGGTTGTCAGATTATTTGGTTGAGAGGAATTCTGGAAAGTCTTAAGTAGAAGCAAAACTGTCACGCCTCTTCCCGAGGCACTGGGTGCGGAACGCGAGGGAAGAAGATTAAACCATCTTACCTTTCATCTTCAACCTAAATTTCGTTAACATATAAGGAATCATTCATTTTTTTTCTTTGCATAACACAACTTGCATCACACAAAGGCTCACCGGCCACTAACACATACATTGATTATAACACAAAACCAAAATAATATTCGGTGGAGTATATCTCTATGGACCCTAACCCAACATATTCTTACAGTGAACTTGACCGCACACATCATTCACTTGTACTTGTTACAAAGATCTGTGTGGAGGTGAGCTATAATTCACGTGCTCACCAATCACTAGTAATAATATTATAAATTGCACAATGGAAGAAAAATAGTTCATCACTTTGAAAATGAGATAACTCTTCACAAAATATAACTTTTATTACAAAAGGTTTCAAGTCTCCATCTTTTCACAAATCACCTCATAAGAGAATTTTTCAAAACTTAATCCATTTTCGATATTTCATTACTCTTCATCTTTATTTTGTCATTTCTCTTTGTATAAAATTTTTCAAAAATTATTATCTATTTCAAAAAGAGTTGTTCATCATTACTACTGTTCATTATCTTTTAAAAGAGAATCTTTCATCTTATCATCAATCACCTCTCAGTAGAGGAATTCCATATTCATAATATTATCACCTCTCAGCGAAAGATTTTTCAACAATTACCTCTCAACAGAGGATTTCTAATGTCATTTTTGTTTATTCAATTAGTAGTGATAAGTACGTCTTTTTATTCCACACATCTACTTAGTAGTGGTAACATATTTAGTCATTTATTAATCATCTTTTCCCATGGAGCCTTGGGTTGTATTAACCTCCCAACCAGGAGTTGCTGCAGTATTGTTACTGTGAATGTCACGTCTACTCAGTGGATAGGGTTAAGGATCACTCTCCGGGCCACCTCCACAAATCTCAGTGATAGAGCTAGGACATATATTCACATAGGGCCAGATGTGCGATATATTTCTTTCCTTAGCTCGTGGTTTATATCCATATAATAATATATAATATCATGGCATATACCCACGAACGCTTATGCGGTATATCCATCACATGGCATATTTCCACGAATATTTGTGCGACATACTCATCACATGACATATACCCACGAACGATTGTGCGACATATTCATATAATATCAAGGCTATCATGATACACATATCATATCCATTAATCATTCATCCAAACTTTTATTTAAGTTCTTTCTTATATGTTCATAGATCGTTTCTTAGAACTTTCATAAGTTAGTTTCCGTTTTTGCATCAATTAAATTATCTTTCACATTTACTCAACACGTCTTATATGTAACTCATATTATCATAGCTCTTATGTTCTACTATATATTTTCAAAGATCATCTCATAAGAATATTAAGTTCTAGTTCCAAAATAGGTTCATGGATCGTTTCATAAAACATAAGTTCGTAAACATAACTTTCTTTCACAAGTAAACAATAATTCATTTTCTGAAGTCATTTATTATGAAAGTATAACGAATTTAACCATTCACACATTTATAATATCAAGCTAGTGATAAAGGAAAACCTACCTAAAAAAACAAGTGTTCCTCTTTGAGCCACGCTCTCCAATTCACCACGGATCTTCGGTTCCTAACACATAGATAGGATAGAAACTTTACTATGTGAACTAAGGTGACACATGCATACTTGTGTGGGTATAAAAGTGAGGTATTTTTCTTCTTTAAGTATATCCTTTTTATTCATTCTTGGTACTCTCATGGTCCCCAATATCCTTAACTCGTGTTTAGGTATTTAGATTGCTTGAAACCTTCTTGAATCATGTTTTTCTTCATTTTCAGATTTTGTCTCACCCATTTAAAATTCATTTTAAAATATTAAACATTATCTAAAAATCTTGTAAACATTACAGAGGCTAGAATATGATGTTAAGTACATATTCCATGAAGAACCCGAGAGCGATATCTCAACGAAAATGGGCTCTAAGAACTAATGAGGTAGAATCTCTCAAAAAATGTCTATGTTTAGGAGAATCCCATTTTCTAAAAATTCTTCTGATGAAAATAAGGTTTATCATTTTTGGGTGATACTAGATCCTTATACCTTTATTTAAATATATGGATCATCTCTAGCGGATTATCTGGAATTAATTAAAATTCCTCAAAGTGGACTGTTATTCTGTGATTTCAACGCAAAATGTTCAAAAATGGAACAGGGATTCTAAAATAACTTTTTGTGTCCAAAAAAAATCATACATGTTCATGACATGTTAAAATAACTCCTTTTAAAACAGGTTTTCATTTAGGCTCTGTTTTGTTGGCATGAAAAGTTTGAGATAGGGTTTTTAGCCACAAATTTGACCTTTTTCAAGAGGTCTCTTACTTCCATCTTCTTTTCTACCCTATTACCCATACAATAATTATTTTTATTCAATTTAAGATCACTTTATATATTATATTAGCCATTTTTATTAAATTTTGCGTAGGTCTCAACTTGTTTCTTCGTCATGATCTTAAATCAAGAAAGTTCTTATTTCTTAGATTCAAGACCCTCCTTGTGTGTTCTTATCTTGTTTTTTGTTTGAACATGGTTGAGAGGTGTGAAATGATTTTAAAATTTTAAATAAAAGTTCTTCCTTCTTTTCTCTTTCCTTCCATCATTTTCTTTCTTTCATTCCTTCTTCTTTCTTTCTTTCTTCTTCTTTTTCTTTCTTTCCTCTTCTTCCCACCAAGGCCACCAAATTTAGAGAGAGAGGAGTATGAGAAAAATGAATTTTTTGTTGAGAAAAGCCTCCTATTTATAGCCAAGATTTGAGTGTGAAAAGACTATTATACCCCTCATTTAGTTAGGATCCAACCATGGTTCGTCCATTGGTTACTCTAGTTTAGTTTAATCCTAACCAAAACTTTGGATCCAAGAATTCTTATTCCATGTTTGCTATGGATAATTCATTTTCCTAAGCCTTAAGGTCTTGTTTGGTTTAATGGAAAATACATTCCCTAAAATTAAGGCTACTTTGAAAAGATTTTTATTTTTATTTTATTTTATTTATGTCCCATTAATTTTTCTCTCATCACATCATCTTTCATATGCATTTCACTATTCATTTAAGACTTTTGAAAGCTTGATGGCTTGGAAAAACTATTTTTCCAAGCAAGCATATTTTCATGTCTTTTTCTATCTTTTTTTCTCTTATTTTTTTTACCCGATAAAATTGTCACATCAGTCCCGCTCTCATTGGGGAGCTAGACAAGGGCTTCTAGAAGCTTCAAAATATTTATTTTATTAATTATTCTAATAATTCATGAGATTAAAATTCACTTTGGGCCCAAATTAATTTATTTGGGTAAAATTACACTTTTTGGGCTTTTCTTTGATTTAGGCTCAAGAATTAATTGATTGGGTTACTAATAAGATTAATTGAGCTCAATTATTTATATATATTGAGCCCTCATAATATTTGACTCAAAGCCCTAATTATATTTTCCTATTGGGCTGCTCCTAAACTTGGGCCTCATTTAGGCCTTCCGTGAATTTCTTTCCTTGAACTCTTAATTGAGTTCTTTGGATTATGATTTTATTGGGCCCTTATAGTTGGGCTTAGCCTCATTCTTTACCCAATCTTTTTTTAAATTCTTGGACTTTAGGAGTTCCTAGGTCTTTCTTGGACCCATTTTAGTTTTTTGTGTATTTTTTATTTTTGAAAGAACTTTCTAACTTGAACTATTAAAATTCTTGTTCTAAAATTATTTAGACTCTTTTTATTCATTCCACCCTTGTAATTTTATTCTTTTTCATATTTCATGTATTTATTCTTTTGTTAGTAAGGTTCGAATGTCATTCCTCAAGGCTTAACGCCTTTATTCTAGGTTTAGCATTTAAGAATAGTGTTGAAAAAAGTGAGGTGTCACAATATCCCTCACTTAAAAGAAAATTGTTCCAAAATGTTAATTACCGGGTGTAGCTCAACATTATTTCAACAGGATCTCCTCATAAGATAACATTTCTTACAACGTCTATTGTTATTGCCTCCTTACGTAATTGGATCTATTGATATCCCATTCATCACAACACAAAGGTCACACATAGTGTCAACTCCTCATTTAATCCTAAAATCCTACCCAAAATGTTTCATTCTACATTTTACCTGGCACAACGCGAGATACTTCGCTCTAACTTTCCATCTCACTATGAGATCGTAACATGATACAAAACTTTTGAAAAAAATTCTCTTTAACAATCAAGGGTGTAACCCAACACCATTCAAATAGAATTTTCTCAGGCGTGTAAATGTACACTCTCTCAAACCAACTCATCTTTATCACAAAAATTCTAAAGAATCCCTTTTGTAAGAATCATTCTAGGTCCATGTTCTATCTTCTAGTCCTACAGCTGGGTCTATCTCTCCAACCCAACAAACTTACTTAGACTTCCAATAGGAATCAATGTCGATCAAACGCGTTTCATAGCGGACTTCCAAGCCAGTTTATCAGACGTTCGAAGATAATGATATGATATCCCATGTTCCACCTTCCTAGATTTTACACGATCGATCACATTTTCACAAAAAGGTTATGCATATATTTCTGGCGATGATCCCATCGTCCCACGACATACAACTCATAACATCGGCGATGTGCCAGTCCATTGCGATCTCTAGACTCAAAATATTCCCAGAACCGATTCAACCTAAGCTCTGATACCACGATATCATTCTCGCCCTGAGGCATCGGGCACGGGATGCGAGGAAACATAACATACCATCTTGCATTTCTTCTTCAACTCAGATTCCGTTATCACACAAAGAATCTTTTATAATTTTTGTCCTTCTTTACATAACACAACTTACATCACACAAGGGCTCTTCGGCCACCAACTCATACTTCAGTTACAACTCAAAATAAAAACCCGGTGGAGCATATCTCCATGGACCCTAATCCAAACATATTATTGCAGTGGACGCGACCACGTATATCATTGGCCTGAACCTGTTACAAAGATCTGTGTGGGGGTAAGCTAAAAAGTCCACATGCTCACCGATCACTAGCAATAATGTTATAAATTGCATAATGAAAGAAAAAATAGTTCATCACTTTAAAAGCAGGATAGCATTTCGCAAAACATATTTTTGTCACAAAAGAATTCAAGTTTCATCTTTCCACAAATCTCCTCATAAAAGAGTTTTCTAAGAATTTATCCATTCTGATATTTTGTTTTATTTCATCTTCATTTTGTCATTTCTCTTAGGAGAGAAAAGTATATATAATAAAAAAAATTCAAAAACCGTTATCTTTGAGAAAAGAGTTGTTCATCATCTTACCGTTCATTATCCTTTTAAAAGAGAATTTTTCATCGTATCATCATTCACCTTCTAGTGGAGGAATTTTATATTCATAACTTCATCATCTCTCATTGGAAGATTTTCCAACAATCACCTCTCAATAGAGAATTTCCAATAACCACCTCTCAACAGAGAATTTCCAATATCATTTTTGTTTATTCACTTAGTAGTGATAAATATGTCTTTTATTCCACACATTCACTTAGTAGTGGTAACATATTTAGCCATTTATTAATCATTTTTTTTATTCAGTCTTGGGTTGTATTAACCTTTCAATCAGAAGTTATTGCAGTACTGTTACCATGAATGTCCTGCCTACTCAGTGGACAGGGCTAAGGATCATTCTCCAGGCCACGTCCACAATGCTCAGTGGTAGAGCTAGGACATATATCCACATAGGGTCAGATGTTTGATATATTCATTTCCTTATATTGTGGTTTATATTCACATAATAATATATAATATCATGACATATACCCACGAATGCTTATGCGGTATATCCATTACATGGTGTATACCCACGAACGCTTATACGACATACCCATCACATGACATATGTCGACGAATAATTGTGGGACATAGTCACATAATATCAAGGCTATCATGATACACATATCATATCCATTAATTATTTATCCAAACATTTATTTAAATTTTTTCTTATATGTTCATAGATTATTTATTAGAACTTTCATAACTTAGTTTTCATTTTTGCATCAATTAACTTATCTTTCACATTTACTCAGCACGTCTTATATGTAACTCATATTAGCATAACTCTCATGTTCTACTATATGTTTTCAAATATCATCTCATAAAGATGTTGAGTTCTAGTTCCAAAATAGGTTCATGGATCGTTTTATAAAATATAAGTTCATAAACATAGCTTTCTTTCACAAGTAAAACCATAATTCATTTTCTCAAGTCATAAATTATGAAAGTATAAGAAATTTAACCATTCACACATTTATAATACCAAACTAGTGATAAGAAAAAAAACTCACCTCAAAAATAAGTGCTCCTCTTTGAGCCAAGCCCTCAGAATTACCCCGGACCTCTGGTTCCTAACACATAGATAGGATAGGAACTTTACTATGTTAACTAAGGTGACACATACATACTTGTGTGGGTATGCAAGTAAGGTATTTTCTTCTTAAGTATATTTTTTTATTCATTCTTGGTACCCTCATGGTCTCCAAGATCCCTAACTTGTGTTTAGGTGGCTAGATTGCTTGGAACCTTCTTGAATTATATTTCTCTTCATTTTCAGATTTTGTCCAACCCGTTTAAGATTTCTTTTAAAATATCTAACCTTCTCTAAAAATATTACAGAGGCTAGAATATGATGTTAGGTACATATTCGATGAAGAACCTAAAAGTCATATCTCAACAAAAGGGCTCTAAAACATGAGAAAGAATCTGTCCAAAAATGTTCATGTTTGTGAGAATCTCATTTTCTCAAAATACTTCCGATAAAACTGAGGTTTATCATTTTTTGGTGACACTAAACCCTTATACCTTTATTTAAATATATGGATCATCTCTAAAAAATTTGTCTAAAATTAATTAAAATTTCTCAAAGTGCACTGTTATTCTGTGATTTTGACGCAGAATGTTCAAAAAAAGTATCGGGGTTCTAAAATATCTTTTTGGGTCCAACCAAAAAACACACATGTTTAGGACATGTTAAAAAAACTCTGTTTGAATCAAGATTTCATTTAGGTTCTATTTGGTTGGCACAAAAAAAAAAATTGAAATTGGGTTTTTAGCCACTAGTTTGACCTTTTTCAAGATGTCTCTAACTTCCATCTTATTTTCTACTCTCTTCCCTATGCAATATTTATTTTTATCCAACTTAAGATCACTTTATATGTTATCTTAGCTATTTTGATAAACTTTTTCATAGGTCTCAACTTATTTCTTCGTCGTGATCTTAAATCAAGAAAGTTCATCTTTCTTAGATTTAAGATCCTCCTTGTGTGTTCTTCCATGTTCTTATGTTGTTTTGGTTTGAAGAGGGTTGAGAGGTGTGAGATGATTTTAGAATTTAAAAAAAAAATTAAAATTTCTTACTTGATAATTTTTTGGTTGAAAGATGGATGAACTAAGTTTCAAGTTCTTCATTATTTTCTTTCTCCTTCCATCCTTTTCTTTCTTTCCTTCTGTCTTCTTTCTTTCTTCTTCTTTTTCTTTATTCCTCTTCTTCCCACCAAGGCCTCTGAATTTATATATATAGAGAGAGAGAGAGGAGGAGGATGAGAAAAATGAATTTTGTGTTGGGACGAACCCCCTATTTATAGCCAAAATTTGGGTGTGAAAAGACTATTCTACCCCTCATTTAGTTAGAGTCCAACCATTGTTCCTCCATTGGTTACTCTAATTTAGTTTAATCCTAACCAAGAATTGGTCTCCAAGAATTCTTATTCCATGTTTCGTATGCATAATCCAATTTCTCTAAGCCTTAAGGCCTTGTTTGATTTAATAAGGAACACATTCCCTAAAATTAAGGGTACTTTGAAATTTTTTTTTTTATTTCATTTATGTCCCATCACTTTTTCTCTCATCACATCATCTTTCATGTACATTTCACTATTCATTGAAGACTTTTGAAAGCTTGATGGATTGAAAAAAATCATTTTTTCAAGCAACGATCTTTTCCTTTCTTTTTTTTTTCTTTTTTTACCCATAAAATTGTCACATCACTCTCCCTCTCATGGGGGAGCTGACCTAGGGCTTATAGAAGCTTCAAAATACTTATTTTATTAATTATTTTAGTAATTTATGGGATTAAAATTAACTTTGGGTCCAAATTAATTCATTTGGGTCAAACTACACTTTTTGGGTCTTTCTTTGGTTTGGGCTCAAGAATTAATTGATCGGGCTACTAATAAGACTAATTGGGGTCAATTATTTATGTATATTGGGATTTTATATTGTTTGGCCCAAATCCTAATTATATTTCCCTATTGGGTTTCTCCTAAACTTGGGTCTCATTTAGGCCTTCCATGGTTTTTCTTCTTTGAACTCTTAACTGAGTTATTTGGATTATGATTTTATTGCGCCCTTATATAGTTGGGTTTAGCCTCATTCTCTACCCAAATATTTATTTAAATTCTTGGGTTTTAGGAGTTCCTAGGCCTTACTGGGGCCCAGTTCAGTTTCTGCGTCATTTTCGTCTTTGAAAGGACTTTCTAACTTGAACTATTAAAATTCTTGTTCAAAAATTATTTGGACTCTTTTTTCCATTCCACCCTTCTAAGTTTATCCTATTTCATATTTCATGTATTTATTCCTTTGTTACTAAGGTTTGAATGTCATTCCTCAAGCCTTAACGCCTTTATTCTAGGTTTAGCGTTTAAGAATAGTGTTGAGAAAAGTGAGGTATCACACCCGGGGTCCTTCTCAAGCCTTAGCGTAATTTTTAATAAAAATGATCAGAAAATAAAATACTAAGCTACCATTCTCGCAGAAAGCCATCCTCACTATAGGATACGCTATCCACCAATTAAAATAGGGATATTCCTATCTAAGGATATGCTATTCCTATTCTAATTTTGGATTATGTAATCTCTGTCATTTTTTATTTTGTCTTAACCAATATTTATGCATTTGAGCTCAATTGGACTTAATTATAAACTAATGATTGATGAGTAGAGGCCGGCATAATTGTCAAGTGAAGTGGGTGCCTAATCCCTTCCCACTTCGTACCTTAGCCCCCGGGCCGAGTTCTTTGGTAATGAAAGGGTTAGGCCTTATCTATTGTGGTGTTATTTCAAGAAAATGGTTCTTGAACCTTAAAACTAAGTGGCGACTCCTATTTCAAAAAGAACCTATGATTTTTTATCTATACCTATGTGAAAAAATTGAAAAATAGTCAATTGGATTCGATGTGAACTTCTCAAAATAAAATTAATCTATTGACTCGTGGGCTTCGGAATAAAAAGGGAGTTGATCATTAATTCATGATTTGAGTGGTTATACATCGGGCTCAAGAAACTTGGTGAGAGCTAGCCTGCAGTAATTGTATTCTCATGTTCCGATATCAATAAAGAAAAAAGAATATGGGACTCCGGGTTTTCATTCGAGAATATTGTTTTTGGCCCGCTCACAACGGCGACTCTGTTATTCAAAGAGTGACCCTAGAGGGGGTTGAATAGGGTATTTTAAAAAAAATTGTTTAAAAACTATTTAAACAATATAAGGTGATCAAGCAATATATATATATATATATATATATATATATATATAATCACAGACAGATAAAATAAAGATAAAGATATAGAGAAAGATGATACTATCGTTTTTATAGTAGTTCGGTTATCTCAGCCTACGTCCATTTCTCAAACTTCTCTTGAGATTTTTCACTATCTGAGAGCACTTACAGGTGTGCTTTAAACCTTTTATAAACAATCACCAAGTTGCGTTTCAAAGCTACGAAATTTCTAACACTTGTGATTTTTGTTTCAGCTTCTTACAAGAGACTCACCAAGCTGTGTTCCAAAGCCTCCAGGCTTCTAGCACTAGTGATTTTTGTTTCGAGCCTTTTTCAAAGACTCTCCAAGCTGCATTCCAAAGCCTCCAGACTTCTACCACTTGTGATCTTTCTTTTTGTGTGCTATACCACACACAAAGACTAGTAAATGGTGACTCACTCTCACTTTTACAATGATTCTGATAGTTGTTTGTTACATAAACAATGATAGAAATACTCTCTGAGAAGAGTAAATTTTGCATCGTAGCACACCAAACAAAACCTAGGAGCAAGATGATGAATAGTAGCTGTTGGGGATTTTCTGAATAGTAGATAAGAGAATCTGATTTTGATCTTGAGTGATTGATGTTTAGATTTCTTCTCTTTTCTTTTTCTTTTTCTTTTATCTCTCTGATATTTTTTGATTGATAGCTTTTCTTTTCTGGTCAGGTCTGGTCTATCGAGAGATTTGATAATCATATCTTTATATCTTCATATAGATATGAGCTTGCAGTGTATCTTGATATAAATCTTGACATTTAATGTTCTTGATACTCAGGAGTGATTCTCGTGATCTGTAATCCTCATTTGTCAATATCTTCTTTTGGACTGATTTAGTAATCAATTCTTCATTCAAATTCAAACTTGAATAAAATCGTTGTAGATCGAATATGATATTTATTGTTCTGATATTCTGAATTGATTGATACGATCTTTGATCCATTTGTCAATGAGTTGCCATATCTTTTTTGGATTGATTTGAAAAAAAATCTCCATATAAATTCGTGCTTCAATATGGTTATTGCAGATCAGATCTTGACATTTAATACTTTGAGATACCGCCGTAAATTCCCGTGATTCGCGCTGAAATTTGCTAATTTTGCACTTTTGGGTCGACTCACAGTGAGCTTGGGTTGACTCAAATGCCTTAGGAAAGAATTCTACGCTAGTGGGTCAACTCACGATATTCCTGGATCGACTCAAAGTGAGGTGGTCTCGGTTCTTTAACAGACAGTCGCCAGTGGGTCGACTCATGATGTTTCTGGGTCAACTCAGAGAGAGGTGGTCTCGATTCTTTATTAGTCAGTCACTAGTGGGTTGACTCATGATTTCTCTAGGTCGACTCACAAGAGTCTTTGCCTTGACTTGATACTTTGGGTCAACTTTGGCTGATTTGTGTTAGCTCATACGTGCTTGGGTCGACTCACACTTTGTCTCTATGAATATGCTGAGTGATGAGCACGTTGGGTCAACTCATGATATCATTTTAGGCGTTGAGTCAAGGTGTGGGCTAAGATATATCAGCTCATATGCTTGGACACAAGCTTGGGTCGACTCACGCTAAAAGTGGGTCGACTCATGGTCGCATCTGAGAGAGATTCCGAGAGCTGCATAGTTTGGGTCGACTCATAGATCAACTTGGGTTGACTCATGGTCGCGCCTAAGAGAATTCTACAAGAGATACCAAAAGAAGTGTGTTTTGGGTTGACTCATGCTTTGATTTGGGTCGACTCATGTTCTTGTATGAGAAAATTCTTGAGATCTCGAGAGTAATGCCTTTTGGGTCAACTCATGGCTTGATGTGGGTCGACTCAAATTCTTGAAAATCACTGAAAATTTTTGTCTTGATTTCTATGATAGTGCTCTATTTGGGAAATATTTTAATAATTTTATAATCATTTAACACTTAATTTAACACCTGAAATCACTTTAAATATTGTTAAATACAATGACAACCCCAAACATGGGTGTTAACCATTAAATAAACATTGGAATCATTTGAAAATTGATTTAAGAATATGTAAAAAGGAATTTTCAAAAGTCTATTTAAATGATAAATCATTTTAACTTATCAATACTTTGTTTCATATCATTTAAATCATTCACATGATTTATTTAAGGGTGATTCGACCACAAGTCCCATTTAGGGGACTTATTTAAGGCTAGGTCCTATCTTAATTTTTGTAACCTAATAAGGTCTAATTACTTTCAATATCCCCAAAATGACCTTTAAAATACAAAATGAGGCGCGGAACTAACCCGTTGAAATAGGAAAGATCACCGAGATTTCTGAAATTTGATTTCCGAAAACCGTCCACGCAAATTGCTACATTCACGGGTCTTGCCATTTTCTGAATCCACCATCACCAGACTTGATTGAGAGCAGCGTATCGATTGGGAACAGGCACAATTGAGATCGCACCTCACCATTTCTGGATACTCGAGTTTTACAGAAGAACGCGACTGCAACAACAGTGAAAGATGAACGGTTAAAATATAATGACAAAAAGTGGTATGTGCTGGAGGAAATCCTAATTTCTTGGAGCACACTGGTGTATCTGGTACCTTGATGTGTACACACCTGATACCATATTGTATCGAAAATACTGATCAATCACTATAAACCCCAAAACATTAGTCTGAAACATCAAAACCCTACTTATTTCTTCGACAATGCAACAATGTCCCAAATGAGACAGTTGACGACGTTCAAGTGGAGTTTTGTTATGTGGCCTCTGATGGAAATATCTCATTCCAACAGATGTGTCTCATTTCGCATTTTCGCAACGCCAAAATGTCTCATTTATAATTTACTCCTTTGAAACATCAAAAAAGTCAAACACATTGAAGATTGTTGAGTGAATATTTTACCACACTTTATTATACTACTTTACTATTATTTAGTATGAGCATATTCATGTATGGGGTAAATTCTCCAGTTTCATAACAAATTATGTCTCATTTGATTTTAAAATGTCTCATTAGTATACAAATGAGACATTTATACAATGTCTCATATGGGGTAAATGTTCCCAGTTTCATAGAGCCCCTATTTGCTACCAAGTGTCTCATTGACACAACATGTCACAAATGATGTCTCATTTGATTTTAAAATGTATCATTTATACAAATGAGACATTTATACAATGTCTCATATGGGGTAAATGTTCTATTTTCATAGAGCTCTTATTTGCTACCAAGTGTCTCATTAACACAACATGTCACAAATGATGGCTTATTTGATTTTAAAATGTCTCATGTATACTAATGCCCAATTTATATAATGTCACATATGCTGAGATCTAAATTTCTTCGTACGGGTTACAGCTTTGAATTGCATCCCAAAAAACACAAAAAAGGGATACAAACGTGGAAGAAAGGGGATTACAGACAAGGGCAGCCACACAAAAAATGACCGACTCCTCAAGACAAATTCATGTGTCGAGGAATGATCCACAGACCACTACAGTAACATAGGAGCATGCAAAGGACCCGTACAATCCGTATCGGTCCAACATTGTGGCAATTGGTAAACTGGTTACACAACTTGAACTACGCCCCAACATGAGGAAGCCTTGCGTATGATGCCTTTTTGGAACATTTTTTATGCTATAAAGAGAAATGTGGAGAGCACACAGAGGTGCAAAAAGTCTAATTTTGTTGTAGATAAAATTATCCACGCTTATAATCGAAAAACAAAAACATTCTCGCTGGTGAAAGAAGAATTCCATTCACAAAAACAAACATCAAAATTATTTTTGGAATAACTTATGTAACAGAGAATATGAATGTTACCTATGGTAACAGATCAACCACAACATTCATCCATAGGAGGAATGTGACAGATGAAAGACTCTCCACTCCATTAATAAAGAAATTCTTGACCTCTTTGGCTTGTAGTGAGGAGAAAGGAGATGTTAAAGATGCTGTACGAATGTTGTGCATGTACATGTGCTTGACACTATTCTTCTCAACCTCCGGGACAAAAATAGTATGGGTTTACTTGACGTACATCGAAGACCTGAGAATGATGAGCACCTACGATTGGGCAGGAGCTATATGTGATCACTTGATGAATTCAATCGACGCCAATCGTCGGTCCCTGAAGAAGGTCACAGGCTGTGTGATGGACTTGCTGGTTAGTGCATTAATTTTAATGAATTTTATACATAGACTAAGTATAATTAATTCTAACTACATGGTTATATTCACCTCTAATACACTATTGGTTTTGTGAGCAAACGGCTTTAATACAACCGCTTTTGGATGAGGCATACCCAAGATTTACCAAATGGGACATTACATCCATGGAATCCAAACTAGGAGATATCAAATTGAGTTCACTTCCAGCCACTAAGGTAAATATCTTTATTGAGCAAGATGAATTTGTCTAGGAGATGTCATAATGTCTTAGTTCATTTGTCGCAGTTCATTTGTTTGTCTCATATCCAGCATGGAGACATTGTAAATGTCTCATCTGTCAATTTCATTGATTACCAAATGTCTCACTTCTTTGCGCTGTACTCTTCCATAATTGTCTCATTTGAATTGTTTGTCTCATATCCAGTATGAATATGTTGTAACTATCTCATTTCCAGCCACAAATTTAAATATTTTTATTAAGCATGACCGATTTGTTTAGGAGATGTCATAATGTCTCAGTTCATTTTTCGTAGTTCCTTGTTTGTCCCATATCCACCATGGAGACATTGTAAATGTCTCATCTGTCAATTTCATTGATTACCAAATGTCTCACTTCTTTGCGCCGTACTCTTACACAATTGTCTCATTTTAATTGTTTGTCTCATATCCAGTATGAATATGTTGTAACTGTCTCATTTCCAGCCACCAATTTAAATATTTTATTAAGCATGAACAATTTGTCTAGAAGATGTCATAATGTCTCAGTTTATTTGTCACAGTTCATTTGTTTGTCTCATATCCAGCATAGAGACATTGTAAATGTCTCATCTGTCAATTTTATTGATTACCAAATGTCTCACTTCTTTGCGTTGTACTCTTCCACAATTGCCTCATTTCAATTATTTGTCTCGTATCAAGTACAAATATGTTGTAACTGTCTCATTTTCAGCCACCAAGTTAAATATTTTTATTGACCATGACCAATTTGTCTTTGATATGTCATAATGTCTCAGTTCATTTGACTTAGTTCATTTGTTTGTCTCATATCCATTATAGAGACATTGTAAATGTATCATTTGTCAATCTCATATATTACAAAATGTCTCATCTGTAAATTCATTGATTAAAAACAATGTCTCACTTCTTAGCACTGTAATTTATAACACAAAAAGGACACTTTTTATTTTATTGTTGATATGTCTCATAACAGGTTTATGTAGAAATAGTTAAGATGACAAAGTACGAAAGAAAATCGTTGAAGCAGAAGGAAAATTGTCAAGTCCCACCCCGACCACTGGGCACGGAATCTGAGGATGAGTACTCAACCCATCTCACTTACAAACATAACCACATTCTGCGTATATTTTTTTTTAACATAAAGACTTCATCCCTGGCCCATCTGAACATCCAAAATAATTTTATAAGAGGCTTACAATTTCAACAACATTCTTTCATCACTTACATTCAAAAAAGAGATAAAGAAAAGGTATTCTTAAAACTCAACTCCCTACTACCTTCCCCAAAGCCTAAGACCGCAGTGGACAACACCAGAACATCGCCTCGGCTTCAAAACCTGCCAAAACATCAATCTGTGTGGGGGTGAGCTAAAGTTCACGTGCTCACCAATCAAAAGCAACAGCATTATAAATGGCACA
>JAUTBS010436472.1:0-23693 GCA_032361285.1 Aequorea victoria | reverse complement strand
GAAGTTGATCATTGTTTGTCAAATGTGAGCCTGTTTTTATATGGGTTAATGAGATCATAAAAGATGTATCTATGTTGTATGGGTTGCATGTGTGTGCCAAGTTATAGTGGGTAACCATCCCGACTGAGCCCCTTGTGTTGTGGGTGTTTGATGACCTTAAAAGTTTTTCTCCTTGTGTGGGTGTTGGATAGTCTTAAAGGAGTAGCTCCTAAGTTGGGCGGTGGTCCAGTATGGACAAGTGACACTTACCACTAGTATTATATGAGTGTCCCTCACACTCGCCACTCAAATGAAAGTGTGTTGTGTCTTGAGATAACGGTACCGTTAGAACTCCTGGTCGTGAGGTTAAACGACTACTTGGGCACTGTAAAGTGTAAGTTGGGTGTTGGTGTTATATATGTATGCTTGTAAAATATAACACGTGGATGTTGTATTTTTGAGATACTTTGATAAATGTATTTCAAAGTATGATGTTGGAGGATCATGAAATCTATTCTTATCTGTGTGTGTGATGTTGCATTTACATAAAATGCTTCATGACAGAGATGTTTTATATCTCGTTTCATTTTAATGCTAAGCCAACTCTCCTATAACCTTGTAGTTGCAGATTACAGTTCGGGGTAGACTTTTGGTCCACTAGTGCCAGGAGGAATAAGATCCCTTATGCAATAGTCTTTTTGAATTGTAATCTTAATAGATTATTATTATGTATGTAAACATGTTTGGAATTGAGTATTCCGTAGTCTTGTTATCTTTTGTATATCGGGATGGAGTATCCCTTTTTGGTGATGTATATACATGGTGACTTGGAAATAGTATTGATAATTGTATTGGAAATGTTGACGTTAATTTCGGACTATGCGGAGTGCATCCCTTATTACATTATAATTATGATTAGAGTAAACTGTATCACACCACTCCAAGTCAGATTAATTATCCTTCGGAGAGAGGGGTGTTATAGTCCTAATGCTTTGTATGGTTCATTCTCGGTCGATCTTAGGCGACCGTTCTGCTCATACTTATCAGATGCCCCATATTCCCGAGCTAAATGCTCTCGGTAATGGGAATGTTTTCGTTTGAAGTGGCGGTTACTCGCTAATTATGTCGTCGTTTACATTCTTCGAGGTGACAGTTACACACAGAACAATGAGTCTTTTCCTCTTCCTGAGATGACGGCTACTCGGGCTGTCAAATGTCACTTCTTATTACCGAGCTGAGCTGAATGCTCTCGGTAATGGGAATGTTTTCATTTGAAGTGGCGGTTACTCACTAATTATGTCATCGTTTACATTCTCCGAGGAGAGAGTTACATACAGAACAATGAGTCTTTTCCTCTTCCTGAGATGACAGCTACTCGGGCTGTCAAACTTCACTTCTTATTAAATGAGGGTCTTTTCACAGGAAAGGAAACGATGGGCGTTTGGGCTCTGACTGACACGTGTGTCAATCTTAGCCATCAGCCAATGCATGTCGGACTATCGAGATTTCTCAGTCACGAAACCGTTAGATCTAGATACTTATTTTAATTTGGGTCATTCGTGTCTTGCCTATATATAGGCGATGTAGGGTTTTACCTCACTTTTTGCTTTTGTTATATCAAAAACGACTTTTTCTTCTTCGTTTTTCCGACGATTACTTTGGCATTTTCCACCATCTCCTCCGGCATCAAGCTCTGTGACTCATTGTTCCCCAGTCGACGCATCTTCACTATCATTCGTCAGTAAGTTTTCCTTCCTTTTCATTCTTTATTTTATGTTCGTAGCGTCTCCTCAAAGAACCAATCTACCTTCTTCGAGCTCTAACCTTGAGGTCCTTCCATACCCCCTCTTCTCTGCTCATTTCCCTTCTTTCTTTCTTGATAGGATTCTGTTTTACTCTCATAGATTTGAACTCCCCATGTGGTCGACACCTTTGTGGTTGACTACCCTGCCTTCGAATTAGTTATTCGTAAGGCTTGGACTACTATTCAAGTTTTTCTTTCTCTTTAGAGGAGTGGTATAATGGCATTTTCTCAAGAAGTTCATTCTTTTGATACCAGTTGCTCGAATTCCAAGCAAACCATTTCCGTTCCTCTTTCCTTTCCTATTCTAGCTTGAGGTTCATCCCCCGGTGACGGAGGTGAAAACCCTAGCTTTATAGCTTGCCTCTTTGAGGAGGGCACTCAAGAGTTCACAGCCAAACTCATTTTCTCGGTAAGTCACCCAATCGACTTAGCACATCTCCATTATTCTTTCTCACTCACTGAGTTAGTTGAGTTTTGTCCTGCTCGTCATGACGAACGAGCATGTTCCCCAGCCGATGGAGAGCTATGCATATACGAGCATTCTTTTGCCGCCGATTTGAAGCTTATTTTCCCTAGGATAGTCAGGGAACTCCTTAACTTCTTGGGCTTCGTTCAACTTATGCCCAACGCTTGGAGAATTCTCTATGGCGCTATCATCCTTTGGGAGGAGGTATCTGGTCGTCAGCACCACCTCTCGGTAGAGGAATTTCTCTACTGCGATTAGTCGAGAGAGAAACAGCTTGACTGATACTTCTTTCAAGCCCGTTCAGAAGACCAGACTCTCATTCATGGTTGCCCTTCCTCCAATAAATTCTAGAAGGAAAGATTCCTTTTTATCTCGAGGATGGGTTGGAAATTTCAGCCCAATGAAGTTGTCGCCCTCCACACTCCTAGGATTAGGACGAGGTGGGGAAAATCTAACTCTGATGACATCTCAGCCGAGCTAGTAGTCAATAATGAGGCAAAAACTCGGCTGAAGGCTGCTCGGGACTACACCATCAGGTTTTGCGGTCGCCTCGTGACTCCTTAGAATTTGAGCACCTGGTCCCTCAGCCCCAACGTCCCTAGTGAGAATTTGATCCCCTTTTCTATTCATTTCGTTAATTTTATTTTTGTTATTTTAACTTTTAGCATATTTTATATGTCTCTAATCTGTTCCTTTTGGTTTTTGAACAGAAATGTCAAAAAGGCCCGAAAAGACTCAGCTCGCAAAGGCTCAGGCTCGTCTTGCTGGGGCCACTGTGGCTAAGAAATTGAAGAAGACTCCCCCTCCTCCTCTGCTACCAAGGCACTATTGCCGAACGTGGTGGAGATTGATCTAGAGAATCCTTTATCGATGGAAACTACTCCCTCGGTGGAGATCCCTCCAGCCCCACTCCCGACTACTCCTACAACTCCCAACCTTCCAGTTGCCCCTCTGCCTCTACTGCCGTTGGCCCCTCTACCATGGGCCCCACTGCCGTGGGCCCTTCTGCCTTCTCTTCTCCTGAGGAGGTGTTAAATAATTTCAACATAGCCCAGGCAAAAATGGCAGATTTTGTTAGGGACCTTAAGCCCTTCCTCATTGATATTAGGATAGCTCCTATGGCTAAAGACCTGATCCTTGACCTTACTCAGGTAAGTTCTTGCCTTCCGCTCTGTCACTTTATTTTTATTTCCTGTTTCTATCATAACTGACTTCCCTGTACATTTTTCTTTATAGGCTTGTGCTCGGGCGATTCACCTGTCTAGCAGGTGTTATCAGTGTGAATCCTTTGTTGTTGCTAAAAGCAAGAAGACCTCTATCTTACAAACCAAACTTTCAAAGGAAGGCGAGGACTTGAAGAAGGCCAAGGCTGAGGCTCAACGGGTCATTGCACAGGCTAAGGAAGAGATGGATGGTCTCTTTACCGACCGAGAAGGCAAAAGCCCTGGCTGAGAAGGAGAGGGCTCGTGTCGAGAGAAGGTCGGTGAGATAGAGGCCATTGTGGCTGCAGCAGAGAGAAGGGCTATAAATGTCCAGACCCAAGTAGCTAAACTCTCAGCCAGGCTCGCAAAGGCTGAGCAAGAAGCGATCGAAGGCTTCAAGACCTCAGAGGAATTCACTTTCGAGACCACTGATTACTATATCAGTGGTTTTAATGCCATGAAAGCCCGAGCTTCTACCGCTTTCAAGGCGATTGAATTCTCCCCCTTCCTCTGGGATGACGATGATGAGGCCGAAGGCCCATTAGCCGAGGAAGGGAAGCTTTCATCACCCCCACCTTGATCGTTCTTGTAACTTTTCATATATCTTTTATGTAATCTTTTGTAACAACAACTTTCTTTCGGTGAATGAATGGGATGTCTTTTGAAGTTCTTGACTTTTTCTTAATACCCTTAATGTTTTCTAAGTATTGGATGTCTCAGTCATTCTTTCTGAATGACTCATTTATTTTACTAAGTGTTGAATGCCTCTGTCAGCTCTTTCTTTTGATGGATTCTTCATATCTTGTTAATTTTATCTAAGTACTTAAGTTCTTTATCTGAGCACTTAAATTCTGAGTTGGGCTTTCTAGTAATCCTACCGGATCATGAGGTGATCGAGTCATAATTTTACTAAGTTTTTAAAGCCTTGGTCGGATTCTCAAACAATTCGAGCGTTGATTGGCCCCATTAGATTCTAAAATAATCTCGTGGTAGAATTTACCAAAGTCTTTAGGTTCTCGATCGGACTCTTTAAGCAACCCGACCATTGATCGACTTGGCTAGATTCTAAAGTGATCTGGTTGTAGGTCTTACCTATTTTTAGGTCTTAGTCGGACTCTTTAAGGCTTTGATAGGATCTTTAAGCGATCCGATCGTTCTTTGGCCGACTAGGTCCTCAGGCGACCTAGGTGTTGAACTTTATAGAAATCTTTAAGGCTTCAGTTGGAGCCTCAAGCGATTCAACCGTTCTTTGGCCAACCAGATCCTTAGGCGATCTGGATTTTAAACTTTTATAGAAGTCTTTGAGGCCTTGGTTGGATCCTCGGGTGATCTAATCATTCTTTGGCCAGCCAGATCCTTAGGCGAATCGGCTGTTGAACTTTTGTAGAAACCTTCAAGGTCTCGGTTGGATCCTCAGCAATCCAATCGTTATTTAGCCGACTAAATTCTCAAGCGATCTGGCTGTTGAACTTTTGTAGAAACCTTCAAGGCCTCAGTTGGATTCTCAAGCGATCCAATCGTTCTTTGGCCAACCAAATTCTCAAGCAATCTGACTGTTGAACTGTTGAAATCTTTGAGGCATCGGTTGGATCCTCGGGCGATCCAACTATTCTTTAGCCAACTAGGTCCTCAGGAGACCTGACTGTTGAATCTTTGTAGAAATCTTTAAGGCCTCAGTTGGATCCTCAAGCGATCCAACCATTCTTTGGCCGACTAGATCCTCAAGTGATCTGGTTATTGAACTGTTGAAAGTGTAGAGTTTTTGTAGAAAACATAAAGTAGAGAGTGTAGAGAAAATGATACTTTTATTAAGGACGTTTACAAGCTCTCTCACTGGTAGAATCTTCTAAGGTGCTCGATATTCTATGCGTGTGGACTTAGTGTCTTTCCGTTCGCATCTTTTAGTTGGTATAGATCGTACTCGGTCTTCAACTTAGTAAGGTCCTTCCCAGCTCGGCCCCAGTTTTCTCTCTCGGGAATCTTTGGTGGCGAGAGACACCTTCCTGAGGACCAAGTCCCCTATTCTGAATTCTCTTTTTTCTGACGTTGTTGTCGTAGTATTTCTTCATTTTTTGTTGGTAGACAGTTGTTCTAAGAGCTGAGGCTTCTCAGACTTTGTCTACTTGGTCCAAGCCTTCTCGGAGAGCTCGGTCGTTTGTGTTTTTGTCGAATTTGGAGGTTTGGTGGCTTCTTAATCCGATCTCTACTAGGATGATTTCTTCACTCCCAAAGGTGAGCATGAATGGAGTCTTCCTCGTTGGAGTTCGTACTGTCGTTCGGTATGCCCAGAGAACATTTGGAAGCTCCTCGGTCCATAGGCCTTTTGCTGACTCTAGTTTTATCTTGATCATCTTCAAAATTATTGTGTTGGTTACCTTGACCTGCCCATTAACTTGTGGATGGACAGGGGAGGAGTATCAATTATGGATGCCCAAGCATCCACAAAACTCTATAAATCCCTTATTTTTGAATTGTTTACCATTATCGGTTATAATGCTCCTTGGGATCTCAAATCGACATATGATCGACTTCCAGACGAAGTCTATTGTCTTATGCTCGATAGTCCTAGCCAACGGTTTTGCTTCTACCTATCTGGTGAAGTAGTCAATTACATTTTGAGCGAATTTACCGATTTCTTAGCCTCTTTTGGTACTATTCATCAATCTTCCTATTTAGATACTCCAGCACAAAATAGTCGAGTTGAGAGAAAGCATAGGCATATTCTTGGCATAGCTCGCTCTCTGCTTCTCTCATCTTTTGTTTTTACTATCTTCTGAGGTGAAGCTGTTCTTACAGCCATGTATCTTCTTAATCGCATGCTCACTCCTCTTCTTTTTAGGATCTTGTCTTATGAGAAATTGTTTAATCAAGCTCATAATTACTCCTTGTTGCATGTCTTTGGATCCGTTTTTTTCATCCTTCTTCCCAAATGAGAGCATAGTAAACTTAGTGCACATTGTGCTCTTTGTGTCTTTTAATGCTATGGTCTCCAAGAGAAAAGGTATTGGTGCTATGATCCCGTCTCTAAATGGTTATATGTTTCTCGTCATGTTGTATTTCTTGAACGTCTATCATATTTTACTCTTCCTCCCAAATATGCTTCTGTCTCCAAAGATGATTTGATTCAGATTGGTCATTTCCTTATTAATGTACCCTCTACAGAGTTTACTTCTACCATTGATGTTACTGATCTTCTCTCTATCGCTCCTTCTACGGATGCTCCCTCTCTCCCGTTAGTTTATTCTCGCCAGACGGTTTCTACTTCACAGCCATTACCTACCAGTTCTGCTCCTCCCTCCTCTACTTTGGTAGATCTCGACCCTCCTAAACAACGATATCCCTTGTGCACTCGAACTCTGTCGATAAGGATTAGATTTTCTAATACTTTTTTTGCATCTTCTTACCATGCCCTTTTGAATTCTATTCATGACTATTTTGAACCTCAATCTTATAAAGAAGCATATTTTGATCCTCACTAGATTACTACAATGTCTGACGAATTAACTACTCTTCATAAGACTTGTACTTAGGAGTTTAAAAAGAAATAAGAAAATTAAATAAGAAATAAAATAAAATAGAATAAAGAGGGAATTGAAGTCAGCATAAGAGGGAATTGAAGAGGGGCGTTCTCTTTTCTTTTGAAACAGTCAGATTGTGAGTGCCTGTTAATTCCATCACTTATGAGGGGGATTAATGACTGAATGTTCTGGAGAATGGAACGTAATTTCCTTTCTCATTATAAATATCACCTTCATTCCTAGCTCCTTCACTATCTCCCAGAAGCTCTCTCACTTCTCTCTCTTCCTCTGCGAAGTTCTCTCTCACAACCTCTGTTTCATAACCCAGCACTACCACCATTTTCGTCCTGTCATTCACCATCAGTCGAGGATCACCATCACCACCATCTAATATTGGTCTTCATCACCATCTGGTGATTTCTGGTAAGAAAAACATCATCTGTTTCTTTTTATATAAACAGTAACAGTATGAATATATATATATATATATATATATATCATCACTTTATTGAATTGTATAATAGATATATCAGATTAACTAATATATGATTAAACAGAATTGAATCATTTAAATTAGTGATCAAGGATTAAATAATTGGAAGATATAGATTATGATATATATATATATATGTATATATATATATCTTCAGAAATAATCTCACAAAATTATTGCTTAATTGATATGCAAAACATGTTTAAAACTTTCAAGAATGTAATTAAATATTGAAAAATAAATAAGTTTAAGGCTTGTGGGCTCCGTTTAGATAATATTTAAAAACACTTTAAATCGAATAATACTTAATCTAAGACTTGAGTTTGTTCTAAAAAGTATTAGGTCTTGTTTGGCCATCAAATTAAGTACAAACTAAATTAATTAAATTGATTTAACAATAAGAACCAACATTGGGTTAAGGGACCGTTTGGTATATTTAATTAGTTCTTTAGTCTCATTTAATGATTGTGATTATTTCATCGTGATATCAGGGTGACGTACTATCCGCACGATATTTCCTTGCTTAGAGTTTAACTCGAATTTAAGGTGAGTGATTTCATGCTATTATCTTTCGTTAAAACTCCCAAATTCCCTAAACTATTTCCAATGAAATGTTAACGTATCTCAATGTTGTTTCTTTTATAAAATCATTTTATAAATGTTTTCAATACAAGTGTATGATGTACTTTACAAAACTCATGGCAAAAGTGATTTAAAGACAAAGAAAAAAAATTATTTTCTTTATTATGATGCGAGCATGAGATGGAGTTCTTGGTATATGAAACAAGTCCAAGGGAAAGCCCTCTTCTGAGGTGACTTTGGCCAACTAGGAAAAAGCATCAGTTGACTCCGCGTTGACTTTAGTTGACTCAACGGTTAAGGGACAGTCCGGATGAGTCCGGTGACCTTAACTGAAATCGAGTAGAGAACAATCTCAGGCGCCAACATGAGTGAATCTTTTGTCGATATTGGATCTAAGGGTCAAGAGATCCTGAGTAAAATGTGGCAATGATACTTATTATATACACAATATGATACTGTTGCACTGTTTTATTGTTCCCACTCTTGTTCAAGCATGTCACATCTACATTTTATTATGATATTGATTTAGTTATGACATGAGGACATCAATGATGACCAAAATAATGAATTGAAGTGAAAAGATACTTACTTTTAAAGAAATGAAATGAAAAGAAATGAAAGATTGTGAATAATCATTTTCCTTATAATATATATGTGTCATGCCATAATATGTTGTTATACAGTTACTTTATTTCTTATTTTATAACTGTACTGTACTATCATGATTTCATTCATCAGTATTTACTGATGTTGCTCCATAACATTTTCAGGTAGCCAGTGATTGAGGATGGACTTCGACAGGGAATTCAAAGTCTTTGACATCTAAGGCATTCATTTACATTTAGCTTCCACATTTTATTTCAGAACATTACTTAATCTATGATGAGATAACATTTATGAGTTTTATGGGCGGTTTGACCCAATTTTGATTAAAGGGATTTTAATGATTTACATCCATGAAGAATGACTAATTAATTAGCATATAATTAGCTGATTCTGATTAAGACTTACTTGGTTTATTGGGTCAAGGCCCATGAACCATGACCGATCACCATTCTCGAATTGGGGCGTGATAGATTTTCTAACTCATCAAAGGCCAAAAAGTCTTCTATGAATAGTGCACACACATGGGAAGATGATGAGAGAAGGGAAGAAGTGATGTGACATAATTAGAATTAAAATAAAATAAAAATAAAAATGCCATGTCAAGAATTAAGTTGGATAAGGTTGGCTTCCAAGAAGGCTCTCTTCCTATGAGGTATTTGGGTGTTCCCCTTATTACAACTAAGTTGTCGTATAGGGAGTGCAAGTCCCTCATCGACAGGATTACTTGTCGTATAAAATTGTGGGTTAATAAAACCCTTTCTTATGCTGGCAGACTGCAGTTTATTAAGGCCATTATTTTCTCTATGCAAGTCTATTGGTCTTCTCTTGTTATCCTCTCCAAAAAGGTGATTAAGGAGATTGAAACCAATATGTGTGCTTTTCTGTGGAGTAGTGTGGACATGAAGAAGTCTGGTTCCAAGGTGACGTGGAAGGACGTGTGCTACCCGAAGAAGGAAGGGGGGTTGGGTTTTAAATCCCTGATTGTGTGGAATAAAGTGGTTGTGTCCAAGCACATTTGGTTTTTGATTACTGGTGATGTGGTGCATGTGGGTTAAGACGTAGCTCTTAAAGGGGAGGAGTTTTTGGGGGATTAAAATTCCCCAAACATCGTCATGGTGTTGGCGTAAACTCCTACAATTGAGCCCTCTTGTTAAGCCTTTTTTTAAATATCAAATTGGTGATGGCCGAAATACCTTCTTATGGTATGATCCGTGGCACCCGTGGGGCTCTATTGTTGAGAGTCATGGGGATAGAATCAACTACGATTCTGGTTTACGTAGATTGGCTAAAGTCGCTGCCCTTGTTGATGGGGCTCAATGGAAATGGCCTTATGCCCAATCTATTAACCTTTTAGAGCTCAGCAGAGTCATTCCCCAGGAGGTTCATCCGGATGCCTCTAAAGCTGATTGGATTGTGTGCAGTGCCTCCCGAGATGGCTCTTTCTCCATTAACTCATGTTGGAACTTTCTCAGATCGCCTAAGCCAAATGTTCCTTGGTTTGCTTTGGTCTGGGGTCGAAGGCATATCCCTAAGTTTAGCTTTACCTTATGGCTTGCCATTAGAGGTCACCTTACTACCGGAGATAGGCTAAGGGCTTATGGCTTGGGCACGGATTTCCCTTGTCCTCTCTGCTCTGGCGTGGAGGAGTCTCATAGCCATTTGTTCTTTCTTTACCTCTTCTTCAGTTATATTTGGGAGAGAATTTGGGTTAAATGTGGTGTTACTCAGTTTTGCTCTACTTGGAATGACTGGGTTGCTTTGTTAGCCAAGGCTTCTAGCGGTAAGTCTTTCAGAAAAAACATCCTTAGAGTGGCCGCTGCTGCCTCGGTTTACCACATCTGGAAGGAGAGGAACAGCAGGAAATATCAAAATAGAAAATCATTGAGCTCTTTTGTTCTTAAAGAGATTGAATATTGTATTAGGAGTCGGTTCTCGGTTGATGATGTCCATCCCTTATCTGCTACGAGCATTGCCCTCCAAAGGGCTTGGGATATAAGGTAATTTTATTTGGTTTACGGTTTCTAAAGTGTTTTTTTAGGTGCAAGTTGCGGGTGGCTTCTGTTTATCCTTCTCGGCTTTGGGGCCGCTGCCCTTTGTTTTCTTTTTCCTTTTTTGTTGTTGGCTTTGCTTTGGCCTTCTTATGGGGGTTGTCCATAATTTGGTTTTGGTTTTGATTTCCTATTGTTCGGGTTGCTTGCTTGAGGTTCAGTATGTCTCTTTTCAGGGTTCGACTCACAGCCCCGAGAAAGAAACGTCCTCGCCTGGTCTGATGCATTGTGTTGTTGTGAGTTTTTCCTGTTTTTCCTGTTTTTTCAATTTCATCCTAGCCTTGGGGGCTGTCCCTGGCATGACTGTGGGGCTCTTGGGTTTTGTTGCATCGTGCAAGTGTTCTGTTTGCTGGGTTGTTGCCTCTGTCAAGCTCTCCTCTGCCTCTAACGGGCTGTCATGGCTGTTGTTGTTCGGCTGTGGTGAGTGCCTCTTCTGTTTGGTTTTTTTGGCATCGAGGTGGTCCTGTGGCTGGTCCCCATTGGATCTGTTTGTTGCTGCTTATTGTAGTGCAAGCGTGCTAGGGATATACCTCTTGCCTTACGACAGTTCTTTTATGGTTTGTGGTGTTCGTTGCTGCATGGGGGTCTACTTGATGCTGCTTCCTGCCTTACTGTTATTCTCTCTCCAATGTTGTTCTGCTGGTCTATTGGGGGTTGTGTTTTGGACAATTTCTGTTATTCTGCTATGGGATTCTCCCCTCTATTATGAGACTTTAATGCTGCTATCTGATTGATGTTGTATTCCATTACTAACTGTTGTTTTAGCGGTTGTTTTGGTGCCCGCAGCTGACTGCTTGGCCCTATGTCAAGCAGTTGTTTCTGCTATCCTTTGTTGCTGCTTTTTGGGTTGGTTTGGGGCCAACTTTGTTGCTTTGATTTTTACTGTTTGTGTTGTGGGGTTTTGCTTTTCCTCATGGGTCTAGCTTTCCTCTTGTTTTGTGGCTGGGTTAGCTTTTGTTTGTCTTGTTTGTGTCTGTCCTGAGGTATGCCCCTTGTAATCTTGTAGATATTTTTGTTTCTTTATAAATCTTTACTTACCAAAAAAAAAATGCCATGTCAAGTACCATTAAATTAGAAAATTTATTCCCCATTAAATTAGGAAATTTGTTCCCCAATTTAGTTGGGATTGAATTGAATTGGAAGAACAAGAATTGAATTGAAAATTGGATGGAAACTAAATTAGAGATAAAATGATCTTTTTACCCCAAAACCTTTGCCTATAAATAGGAGAACTTTCTCCAACACTTAAAACATTTTTTTTCACTCCACTCTCTCTAAATTTCGTCCAAGATCAGTAGGGAAAGGAGAAAGAAAAAAAGAAAAAGAAGAAGAAGGAGGAAGAAGAAGGAAAATAGGGAAAGGCATTAAAGCTAAGTCCTAGTTCTTGGTGCAAAGAAGACCACCAAGTAAGTGATCTTCAAGATCTCCATCTCCTTATATCATCTTCATATCCCAAATCCTCTCCAAGATAAAAGAAACATGGACAAAAATGGACAAGAACAAAGATGAGCCATGGAATCAAGAATGTGATGTTGAAATCATGTTCTAGGGAAGTTTTAAAGGAACCTAAGATGAAACATAAATAATGTAAAAAAATTATTAAGAATCTTTTATGAATATATTATGTTGTTGAGATATGTTTGGACATGCCTTGGATGGGTTAAAATGGGAGAAATTGTTGGTTGTAAGGTTTTGCGAAAAATTCGTAAAAACAGAGTGCTCTGTAGGCCATCTTCAGATTTCTCGTGTGAACCAAATGAACCTTAAATAAAAGTCTATTTTTAAAAGAGACTCTTTGGGATGTCTTGAGAGTGATTTTTAGTTGGACCCAAAAATGTATTTTTGAACCTCTTTACTATTTTTGAAGTTTCTGTGACAGAGAGTTAGAAATAGAGTCCACTTTGAATCCTTGTATCTTGCTCTATAAACATTATCTTGTGATGATCCACATATCCAGAGAACGGTTTATGAGTCTAGTTTCACACCCATTTTACAGAAGTTGTTTTCATTAAGTATATTTCGAGATATGTTGATTCTACCAAACAGGCTCCTTTTTCGACAGATTCAGTTGTAGCAATTTTTGGACCCGTTTATGTTGACAATTAGCTCTCGGGTTCTTCATTAAAATTTTTGATAACATCTTCATTTACCTCTCTGTAACTGTTCAGAATTTTTCAGTGATGTTTGATATTTTTAAAGTATTTTAAATCTCTATGGAAGAATCTAGAAATGAAGAAAAATATGGTTTAAGAAATGTTTAAGCCAAACTAAGTACCTAGACCTAAGTTACGGACCTTGGGGACTATGAGGGCATCAAGAATGATTAAAAAAGATATATACTTAAGAGGAAAAATACTTCACTTTCATACCCACACGAACATGCATGTGTCGTTTTAGTTCACGTAGTTAAGTTCATATCCGATCTATGTATTAGGAGCCGGAGTTCCGGAGTGAACTGGAGGGCGTGGCTCGAGGAGGAGCACTCGTCTTTGAGGTGGGTGTTCTTATCCTTAGCTTGGTATTATGGATGTGTGAATGGTTAAACTCCTTATACTTCCATGCTTTATGACTTGAGAAAATGAATAGTTGTTTTTTACTTACGAAAGGAAGCTATGTTGCGAACTTGTGTTTTATGAACTGTCTTGTGAACCTATGTTTTGAAACATAATGGAAGTGAGATATTTTATGAAATTAACGGTGATGTTACTTGAGAAAGAGACGATACCTGTAAACCTATATTTTTATGAAATAAACAATGAACTTGTTCTGGAACTTGAACTCAATATCTTTTTGAAAATGATCATTGAGAACATAGTATGATATGATAACTATGGTTGAACGAGAAACGTTTGGATAAAAGGAAAAAAATGATATACTTATATGAAACTACTCTATGGAACGTAAAATCAATAGACTTATAAAGAAATGTGAAGGGTAAGAACAATGATTGAGATTTAAGGAAAAATGATTAATGGATGTTTGGGAGTACATCTCGCGGTCCGTGAATGGAGTGGGTGTATGTCAATATAGTATATATTAATGTGTGTTCAGGACTACATCTCGCGGTCCTTGAATGGAGCGGGTGTAAGTCATTATAAATAATCTAAAGAAAACTTTTGGATAAATAATTAATGATATGATATGTGTATCATTACAGCCTTGATAATACATGGTGAGTGCCATGAGACTACATTCCGACATTCGTGCATGGAGCGGGTGTATGTCATTATAAATGATAAGTTATTAATTATGGCTCTTTGCCTTGTTGTGATAAATGATGGTTGGGAGAATGCTCGAGCTCTGTCCACTGAGTAGGCCGAGATATTCTCAGCTCTATCACTGAGCATTGTTAAGTGGAACCGGCAAATACTCCTTAGCCCTGTCCACTGAGTAGGCAGGATATTCGGGGGTGCAGTGCTGCAACAACTCCTGGTTGAGAGGTTAATACAACCCAAGGCTTTATGACAAAGTATGATTAATAAATGGATAATTATGTTACCACTACTAAGTGGATGTGTGAGATGAAAAAACGTAATTATCCCTACTAAATGAATAAACGGAAATTATATGGAAAATCCTTTGTTGAGAGGTGGTTGTTGGAAAATTCTCCACTGAGAGGTGATATGTTATGATTATGGAAATACCTCCACTGAGAGGTGAATGATGACAGAATGAAAGATTGTCGTTTGAAAGATAATGAACAGAAAGATAATGAACGGAAAGATGGTGAACAACGTTTTCTTAAGAGAAAGAACGAATTGAAGATGGAAATTAAGAAATATCATAAATGAATTAAAACTTGGAAAACCCTCTTTTATGAGGTGATTTGTGAAAAATCGACAACTTAGAATGTTTTATGATAAAAATATATGATTTGCGAAATGTTATCCTGTTTTAAATTAATGAACGGTTTTCTTCCATTGTGCCATTTATAATACTATTTCTAGTGATTGGTGAGCACGTGGATTATAGCTCACTCCCACACAGATTAATATTTTTGACAGGTGTTGATGTCAAGGCGATGTCTGGTACTGTCCACTGTGATTTTAGGCTTTAGGGAAGGTAGTAGGGAAGTCGAGTCTTGGTAAAACATTTTGTTTTTCTCATTTTGGAATGTAATTAATGAAATGATGTTGATGAGGCTATGAGCCATCCTATATAAATTTTTGGATGTTATGATGGGCCTAAGGATGAAGTCCTGATGTTATGTTAAAAGAAAAAAAAATTATGCCCAAAATGTTGTGTATGTTGTTAAGTATGACGGGTTGAGTATCCATCCTCAGGTTCCGTGCCTGGTGCTCGGGGCGGGGCTTGACACGCTGAGGGAATAAAACTAAAGCAACAACGTTACAACAAAGCAGATGGGTAACATAAATTAGAGCAACAATAGTACGACGACGAATGAACATGACCCGACTAATGAGCATGTAAGAACTGGATAAGAACAAAAGGCTGCGGGTGATGAAAACTCGGCTTGGCTAAAAAAAATGTTAGGCCTCAGCTTGACGATAAAGAAACTTGAGATTTTCTCAAGAAATCTTGAGTGAGATAAACAAAGAGTGCAGGTGATAAAACCCAGTTTAAACGAAAAAATAAAGCGTTGAGATTTCCATCGTCTCAACATGAAAGAAAAGGTTGCGGGAAAAACTCAACTTAGAAGAACGTTGAGGTTTCCATCGCCTCAACGTATTGGGAATTCCTCAAAAGATCTCGAAGAGAAAAAGAAAAGGGTGTGGGCGAAGCCCAGCTAACCTGTTGAGATTTTCATCTCAAGTGGAAAAGGGGTGTGGGCGAAGCACGACTTATCTGTTGAGATATTCATCTCACGCGACAAAGGGGTGCGTGCAAAGCATGGATTATCCATTGAGATTTTTATCTCAAGCGCCAAAGGCGTGTAAGCGAATCTCGACTTATCCATTGAGATTTTCATCTCATACAGCAAAGGGTGCAGGCGAAGCCTGGCTTTTCCATTGAGATTTTCATCTCAAGTGGAAAAGGGGTGCCGACGAAGCCTAGTTATCCGTTGAGATTTTCTTCTCAAGCGGCAAAGTGGTGTGGGTGTAAACCTGGCTTGATTGAAAAGAGAAACGTTAAAATTTCTATCACCTCAGCGTCTAAGAAAAGGTTACAGGTAAAACCCAGTTTAGAAGAACGTTAAGATTTCCATCGCCTTAATGTCTCAGAATATCTTCAGAAGATTCCAAAGAGAAAAAGAAGGGTGCGCACAAAGCCCGGCTTATCCATTGAGATTTTCATCTCACGCGGAAAAGGGTGCGGGAGAAGCCCGATTTATCCGTTGAGATTTTCATCCCAAGCGGCAAAGGGGTGCGTCGAAGCCCAAATTATCCACTGAGATTTTCATCTCACGCAGTAAAGGGGTGCGGGCAAAGCCCGTCTTATCTGTTGAGATTTTCATATCACGCGGCAAAAGGGGTGTTGGTGTAAATCTGGCTTATCCATTGAGATTTTCATCTCAAGCGGCAAAGGGGTGTGGGCGAAGCCCAGCTTATCCGTTGAGATTTTCATCTCACGCGACAAACGCGTGCGGGCAAAGCCCGATTTATATGTTGAGATTTTCATCTCAAGCGGCAAAGGGGTGCGGGTAAAGCCCGTCTTATCCGTCGAGATTTTCATATCAAACGAAAAAGGGGTACGGGCGAAGCCTAACTTATCCGTTGAGATTTGCATCTGAAGCGGCAAAGGGGTGTTGGTGTAAACCTAACTTATCTGTTGAGATTTTCATCTCAAGCGGCAAAGGGGTGCAGGCGAGGCCCCGACCTATCCATTGAGATTCTCATCTCAAGTACAAAGGGGTGCGGGCAAAGCTTTGCTTATCCGTTGAGATTTTCATCTCACGCAGCGAAGGAGTGCGGGCGAAGCCCGACTTATCTATTGAGATTGTCATCTCACTTAGTAAAGGGGTGCAGGCGAAACCTGGCTTATCCGTTGAGATTTTCATCTCAAGCGTTAAAGGGGTTCCTGTAACACCACATAATCTTAAGAATATAATTACATTCTATTATGAATTAAGAGAAGAAGTCTTGCAAGTAACCTTTTTTAAGAATCAAGTTTAGGCGTTAAACATATGAACCAAGTATAAGATCAATTTGGAAGCCCAAGTTGATAATTCAAATAGGCTTAATAAGAGAACTAAACTGGGGCCAAAGTAAGCTCATGAGTTTTGGTTCAGAAGATTAAGAAAGGCCAAAACCATTGAATAGAAGCTAAGTAAAATGATGAAAGTCTTATATAAGACAAAAAAAGCGCAAAAAATCGAAACAAACCCAAGTAAGGCCTAGAAACTTCTATTGCCTAATAATTTAAATAAGTATTTGGGTAGAGAATGAGGCTAAACCAAACCATAAGAGCCCAATAAAATTATAAACCAAAGAATCCAATTGAAAATCCAAAGAAAGTAAATTATGAAAGGCCTAAAGGAAGCCCAAATTTGGAGAAGCCAAATAGGGAATTGAACAAGGGCTTTGGGCCAAACATTATGAGGGCTCAACATATATAAATATTTGAGCTCAATTATTTTATTTGTGGCCCAATAAGTTAAATGGAAAGCCCAAAGTAAATAAAGGTCAAAAAACTTAAAACTTAACCCAAAAGTTTCAAATTGGCCCAAAACCATTTTAATTCCCATGAATTAATTAAATAAGTAATAAAATAAAAATACATAGATATTTAAAACCCACATGGCCGATTCCCCCCATGAGAGGGAGAGTGATGTGACCATTTACTGTGTAAAAAGAAAAGGAAAAGAAAAGAAAGAAAAGATGACAAAGCATGGAGGTGTCTTGAATGAATGGATTTCCCAACTTCTTAAGTCTCCTAAAGTCTTCAATGAATAGTGAGAAATGTGCTTGGAAGAAGATTTGATGAGAGATGTTTGATGTGACTAAAAATAAAAAATAAAAAAAATGAAAAGTCTTCCAAGTGCCCATAATTTTAGAAAATGTGTTTCCCAATAAAACCAAACAATGGCCTTAAGTCTATGAGAATTAATTTAATGGGTCAAACCATGGTGTTAGCTATCTTGGAGCCCAAGACTTATCTTGAATCCAACCAACTAGAAGGACAAAGTAACTAAATTGGAATTGAGTTAGAACTAAATGAGGGGTAGAAATGACTTTTTACCTTTAATTTTTGCCTATAAATAGGAGCCTCCTCCCAATACTTAAACAATTTCTTCAAACCACCACCACACCACTCGGCCAAGAGAGGAAAGAAGAGAGAAAGAAAACAAAGAGAAGTAAGAGAGGGGAGAAGAAGAAGAAGAAGGAAGAAATGATGAACTTGAAGCTTGGGTTCTCCAACCCTCAACCAAGAAATTATCAAGTAAGAAGATCTTAAAAATTTTATTCAAAAATTTTAAAATCATATCACACTTCTCATCCCTCTTCAAATTAAAAATAAGATAAAAACATGGAAGAACACACAAGAAGATTCTTGAATCTAAGAAAGAGAAACTTTTTTGATTTGAAATCACGATGAAGTAATAAGTTGGGACCTATGAAAAAATTAATAAAAATGGCTAACATAACATATAAAGTGATCTTAAGTTGGATAGAAATAACTATTGCATGGATAAGAGGGTAAAAAAGAAAAGGGAAGTAAGAAACCTCATGAAAAGGACAAAACAGAGGACTAAAACTCCATCTCAGATTTTTCATTCCATCCAAACAAAGTCTAAATAAAAATCTCTTTTTTTATGGAGCTAATTTGGAATGTTATTAATATGTGTAATTATTGGTTTGACCCAAAAATGCATTTTAGAACTCCTATACCATTTTTGAACTTTTTGCGTCGGAGTTGCAGAAAAATAGGCCACTTTGAGATTTCTTAATTAATTTCACAAAAATTTCCTAGATATGAGTCGTATATGGAAAGAAAGGTATATGTGTCTAGTTTCACTCAAAAATCATAAACCTCATTTTTGTTGCACAAATTTTGAGGAAAAATAAATTCTCCCAAACAGTGTCATTTTTTGACAAATCGTGCTTTATAATTCTAGCCTCTGTAATGTTTCCAGAATTATTCATAAATGTTTAATATTTTTAAACGATTTTACAACAAGTGGGATAAAATCTCGAATCTGAGGAAGACTAAGAAAAAAGATGTTCCCAGAGGAACAAAGTGCCTAAGCCTAAGATTTTGAGTTCTTTGCAACTCTAATGAATAATAAATACTTATAAGAGTATTATTATGATAATAAAATACTAAGTGACCAAGGGAATAAGAAATAAGGTTATGGAAATCCATATGAGTAAGGGGTTCCATACCCAAGAACGTGGGGTTATATTTGGCTTAACTAAAAGACCTAAGTTATTCTCATACTTAAATACATATGAGAAATAAGTTGAAATTTACTCATGAGTGGTTATGAAACCTAGGTCCCGGATGGGTAGCTGCGGACGAAGGAGCGATGCCTCGGGATAAAAGATGTGAACTTTGAGACGTTCGAATCAGGTGAGAGTGACTAGCAATATTATAATGAAATGTGATGAATGTTTATTATCTTGAAATATTTTGATAACATGCTTGATGAATGATCTCGTGAATATTTTTCAAAGAAAGTCCTGTTGTTGTTAATGAAGCTATATTTTTTGTTCACTAAAACGTGGATTTTTCTTATGAAGAAGTTGATGAGAACATGATAAATCGTATTGCGTGAATAATGATGATTTTTATTTGAGTATGCCAAGTCTTTTGGGTATCTGACCCATGTATGTTGCCATTCATGAGTGTATAATAGCCTTTATGATTTTGCCATTTATGGGTGTATGATAGCCTATATGGCATTTTCCCTTTATGAGTGTATGTTGCCCTTTATGGGTGTATGATAGCCTTTATGGCCTTTTCTCTTTATGTGTGTAAGTTGGACCTACCACTGGTGATAAAGAGTGACACTCATCTCTGCCACTCTAATTAATTGCATCGTGAATGAGGTTACGATACCATCGAAACTCCCAATCATGAGAAAAATGACTACTTGGGCACTGTAGAGCGTGAGTTAGATGTTATGTGTTATATAAGAATGATTGTTAAAAATATAACACTTTAGCGTTGAGCTTACTCATTTTCAGTTGATAAAAGTATTTGAAGTATGAATGCTTGTGTTTATGAGAACCTCTCTTATCAGTATGTGAAAATATAACACTTTAGCGTTGAGCTTACTCATTTTCAATCATATCTTTTTGCGAAAAGTTGTTTTTCTATGTTTCATTTCATTATAATGTTAAGTCCACTCTCTTGTAACCTTTTTGGTGTCAGATATCAGTACCGGGTAGAGGTTGGTCCACTAGTGCCAGGAGGAGGAATTTTTGAAGAATACCTTTTGTGTAATTTTTATTTTGGGTTGTAATACTTAACCAGGTTGTTATGATTGAGAGACGATAAAAAATGCTTGTGTTTATGTGGTTGGGGATTGAGTATCCCCTAGAACAAACTTATATTTTTGATTTAGGGATGGAGTATCCCTTAGTAGTTTATGGATTTTAGTCCTAAGAGATAATTAAGTTGTCTTGCAAGAAAGATTTATGGGTGATGCGGGGTGCATCCCTTAACCAATTAAATTAATTGTAATTAGGTGAGCCTGTGACGCACCACTCCGAGTAGGTTAAATCATCCTCTGAAAAGTGGATGTGACATTTTGGTATCAGAGCTCTAGGTTATAGATTTTGTAGATACAGTTGAGTCTGGCACTATGGTGGACATAAGTTGTGGGTAGTTAAGTTAAGTCAAGTATATGTAGGACTGTGGGGTGTTGTACCCTTATCTTCAGACGTCTATTTGACTGACTTTGAAGTGTAATTGAAAATGTGTTCTATAGGCGTAGATTCCTATTGCAAGTCATAGTGAGTAATCGGATTTAGGAAAACTACCCTATAAATCTTGGTGAGTCGTTAGACTTATGGTAATACTCGCGAGTCTTGGAAGTTTTGGGATTTGAAAAGATTCTCCTAATTATGAACCTTTGTGAATGAATATAAGTTATGTATAGTCATAAGTGGATTCTAGAGGTTGAACCCTGAAGTAATAACGATTCTTGTTTATAATGTAGAAAATAAAGAACTCTGATGAAGCATCATTCAACCCTGAACAACAAGATGGGGAAGAACAAGAAGCACCACAGCAAGCGAGACAATTAAATTAGGCTGATCAAACCATTAGAATACTAGAAGCAATTGCCCTACTGACAGAGATGAATACCAAGCTGATTGGTATACAAGTTGGAAGGGGTGATAAATCCTGAGTAAAAAAATTCAAGGATTTAGGAGCCAAGGAGTTTAATGGGACCACTAATCCCACCAAAGTCAAGAATTAGCTGAAGGATGCCATGCGCATTCTTGATAGAATTGGGGTGGCCAAAAATGACCAAGTCGACCTCATTACCTTCATATTTTGAGGAGAGGCCTACAACTGGTGGGAGGCTACTGAAAGATTGCTGAAATCACCTATTCCTGGAGTAGAGCCCCTTTCACCACAAGAGATCACTTGGGCTCGCTTTTCGAAGGCATTCGATGAGCAATACAAACTCGCAGTGTACACGTACGAGAAGGAGCAAGAATTCATAGACTTGACTCAGGGAAAGATAAGTGTAGCTGAATAGGAGACGAAGTTCACAGAGTTATCACGATACGCGCCCCAGTTAGTCTAAGATAAGGAGACTAAGTGTAGAAGGTTCCAAAAAGGGTTAGATTATTGGATAAGGGCTAGACTGACAGTCTTGGAAATTAATAGCTATGCTAGTTTGGTGAACAAAGCTCGCATGATTGAGAAAGATGTGAAAGAGGGAGTGGGAAGATGAGAAGAGTTTAGAAAATGCAAGTTCTGTAGCACGTCAGCAGGTAAGGTGGGAAAGAATGAGTGGAGGAATAACGCATCCAAACCGCCAGCCTTTTGGAGCCAGAGCTATCAATCAACTACAAAGAACTCTGGATTTAAGGGAAACCAATCGAATAAAAGTACCTGTAGTAAGAGCGAGCAAGGGAAGTCCTTTACCTATTATCAATGCAGATTCACCAATCACTTTATTAAATATTGTCCAAATAAAGGGAAAGGAGTTATCTATTATCATTGCAATCAACCGGGGCATATAGCCTCTCAGTGTGGATAACCAGGAATGATAGCAGTATCCTCCATCGGAAGCAAGAAGATTGTGGGAAGTGGACCAGAGGACACAATGCAGGACAAAGGAAAGGGTATTGCAGAAAGACCTATTATTCCAGGACGAGTTTTTTGCCATCACTAGAGAAGACGCATGAACGACCCCAAATGTAGTGACAGGTACTGTTACTGCTTTCGATAAAAATGCCTATACTCTTATAGATCTGGGATCAATGGATTCATTTATAGTACTTACTTTCATATCCCGAATAGATGGCATAACACCTGAACTCTTAGATCACACAGTAACTATTGCAACACCTCTTGGGGAGGAAAAGATAATCACAATTGTATACCAAAAATGATTTCTAAAGATAGGTGAACAACAAGAAATGACAGTTGATATGATGCCACTGAGTATGGTAGGTTTTGACCTAATACTAGGGATGTACTAGTTATCTACCTATCACGCATCACTAGATTATTTTGGAAAGACTGTAGTCCTCAAGATCCCAGGAGAGGAAGAGTTTGTCTTCCAATGTGATAAGGTTAGGACACTTACTCGTCTTGTGTCAGCACTTAAGGCAACTAAGCTATTACAAAAGGATTGCCAGGGATTCTTGACACATGTTATAGATACTGAATCAGAAGTGGAGGAACTTTCAAAGATACCAGTTATTTGTGATTTCCCAGATGTATTTTCAGATGACTTACCAGGTCTACCGATAGATCGAGAGATTGAATTCACAATTGACCTATATCCAGGCACAACGTCTATATCCATTGCAGCCTATAGAACGTCTCCTACTAAATTGCGAGAGTTAAAAGAGCAATTACAGGAGTTGATGGATAAGGGTTATATCAGACCCAGTGTCTTACCTTGGGGAGCACATGTGTTATTTGTGAAGAAAAAACATGGAACCCTAAGGATGTGTAGTGATTATCGACAACTGAATAGGATCACAATTATGAATAGGTATCCTTTGCCCAGGATACATGACATGTTCGATCAGTTGCAAGGGGCTAGAGTAGTTTCAAAGAATGATTTAAGGTTAGGGTACCATCAGTTAAAAGTAAGAGAGTTATATGTAACCAAGACTACTTTTCGAACCCAATATGGACATTATGATTTTGTAGTGATGCCATTTGGGTTAACCAACGCACCTGCATCATTTATAGACCTAATAAACTGAGTATTTAGAGATTATCTAGACCATTTTATGATTGTATTCATAGACGATATCATAATATACTCTCGAAGTGCGGAGGAGCATGTGGAACATTTGAAAGTCTTATTGCAAACTTTGAGAAAGAATAAGTTGTATGCCAAGTTTAGTAAGTGTGGATTTTGGTTAGACAATGTAGTATTTCTAGGGCATATCATATTCAGAGCTGGAACTCAGGTAGATCAAAAGAAGATAGAAGCCGTCGTAGATTGGAGGAGACCAACCAATGTAACCGAGATACGTAGTTTTTTGGGTTTGGCTGGATATTATCGAAGGTTCGTGAATGACTTTTCTTTGATAGTGAGACCTCTAACTTGCTTGACTCAAAATAACATAAAGTTTGAATGGTCTGACCAATGTGATAAAAGTTTTCTAGAGTTGAAATCAAGATTGGTGTCAGCACCCGTTCCTACTCTTTCGTCAGGAAATGAGGGTTTTGTGGTTTATAGTGATGCGTCATGTCACACCCCAATTTATGAGTAGTGACCGGCTATGGATCATGGGCCTTGACCCAATGAACCAAGAAAGCCTAATCATTTGTTTAATCAATTATATGTTAAACCTTAATTAATTATTAATTATTTTCCAGATTTAAATAGATAAGATTCATAATTCAACCTTGGGTCAACAACCCAAATAATCCAGACAAGACTGTCT
>JAUTBS010436361.1:0-15671 GCA_032361285.1 Aequorea victoria | reverse complement strand
GCACAATCAAACATTAGTAAACATCAAATCAATTGTTGTTATAAGTCAAAATCAAAGATAAGATATGATTGAATAACTCTTGGTTCAACAGAAGGCTAAATAAATAGCGGGAGACAAGGAAGCTCACTGAGCCATCACCCGAAGGAAAGATAATATCCCTATGGCTGGAGAAGGCCATCTCATGTCTCCATATCGTACCGCCGTCATCCACTAGGCGATATGGGTAGGAATTTGTGGAAAATTCTCCTCCCAGTTTGGAGCTGCCGCCCGTACACCTAAAAAGTGTCTTGCAAACTCAAGCTCAACAGGAGGAACACCTTCCACAAAGAACCATTTAAGCCTCATCCTAACAAAGTTAGGGTAGTCCCCCCTCCATGCAAACACCCTCAATAGGCTCGCTCTCCATAGCCCTCTCCAGATATTCCTTGCTAGCAAACCCGTAGCTATATCTCATAAGCTCAAAAGAAGAAACCAAAATGAGAAACGGGTCCGAGTCGATTGAGTGGCGAGTCAACCTCTCCCCAAGATACCACTCCTGGCCTTACGGGCTGTCAAAAAGGATCCTCACCTAGGTAGCCCTCTCAGCCGACTGCACCATGAATGGGTGAGGCACCCTCCTCCAAAGATTCCAGATGACCTGAGAAACAAAAATCCTATAAGCAAATGCATGCAAAGGGATAGAATGTATGAGGGAAGCCAGACTCACTTTATTCGTGACTAGGTCCACCAGAGAGGTCCTCACCGCCAGCAAGGAGTCAGTACCCATCCTCTTCTTTATAAATAGGATTACCCACTGATGCCCCATGGGAAAGATATCCACTGTCTGGTGGGTACAGATTGAAGCAAGGGGTCGGAGGTACTCAAAGCACTACATCTGTAAGAATAAGCAACAATAAGATTCTGAAGACTAAGGAAATGATAGAGATAATGCAGAAAGAAAAGCCAAGAAAGATGCGTACCTCCCAGATGGGATAGAATTCAAGAACCCTAGTGATGAAATCCTAGGATAAAGTGCCCATATTCCCATATAAATAGCAAGGTAGCACCACCCCAATCATATACTTCAATGGAATCAACATCCTTTAGGGACTGTAGCAAGCCTAGGTGCACAATATTGTCTGAATTTGCCAATAGCAAGGCACTCAACAAATACAAAATGAAGGCTCGAGTAAGATACAGCTCATCCTCGATGGCCTAACAAGGAGTCTCCCAGAAGGTATCCCATAAGGTATTATATGGACCTCAATTAGTATCCCCGTAGGCTCTTCTATATTAAGGACCCAGCATATGCAACAGCTTCACTGGGGCCTTATGAATGTCCAGATCATATAGCACAAAGAGACCCCCTATACGGAGGCCAATAAACATGGTGAAGTCAGTAGGCGTCACTGTCATCTTACTAAAAGAAAAGTGGAAAGTATTGGTGGTATCCCACCAATGCTCAACTAACCTCTAAATATGGAAGGTGCTTCTCCAAGTACCGAACAATACTGTAATAAAGTTGCGGAAGCCAGCTCGGCCCACCGCCTCCTGGGCCTGCTCGGGCAAATCATCGTACCAAGCAAAGATAAACTCATGGGACCCATAGGTCTTCAATTTCCCCTGCTGTGCTTGTTTCAAAAAACATGTAAATAATATGCCCCTTCAAAGAATTGAATTTCTTAAGTCATGCTTAAACATGAATAATGCAGAAAAATATGAAGAAAAAGAAATCAAAGCTAGAACACTTAGGCATATCCCTCATAGGTCTCTTAGCTAACACATGTCATACTCACAAGCACACTATCACATATCCATTGTGCACTAGCACAAGGCATTCTAGGCACACAACATTTCGTTTAGGCATTTTACTAAACACATTGTGTGTCATACCCACTCTCTTGAGGATGCTTAAACTGCTCGGAAGGGTGCAGCACATGCTCTCTTGATTAGAAACTTAATTTAGAAATTAAGGATGCACCATGCATCACGTTCAACATACATTGCTCTCAATGCTAGCTTGAATAAAACTTACATCAATAACAACTAATCTTACAACAACACACGAGATATACAATTCCCCAACAATATATAAGAGAGTCATTGCGCATCTCTATTACAAACTCTCATTAAGAATCTCATGTAGGTCTCTCAATCACATCACACATCAGACCTGTTCTTCTGACCTCTACCGTACCATGACGGACCTACCATCTACCTTGAAACAACATCTATAACTAAAAAGGTTACAAGAGAGTAGACTTAGCATCATAATGAAAAGTGTACCACAATAATAATAGAAAATCATAAATAAAGTGTTTATAAATTCTCCCAACAATGTTCTCTAAATATGGAGTTTAAAACCATTTTTCCATGCCTTACAAACTTTCATCTCAAAACATCATAAATGATGTTCAAATACAGCTTTCAACAATATTATTGATGGGGTCCGTTGGAAATGGCCTTGTGCTCGTTCTTCCGACATTCTTGAGCTCCAAAGAGATGTTTCCCCTGATTTAAATCCGGATGCCTCCAGGGAGGATTGTGTATTATGGTTGGGTTCCCCTGATAGGATCTTCTCTATTCGGTCTTGTTGGAACCTTTTTAGACCTCCTAAGGCAAAAGTCCCGTGGTTCGCCATGGTGTGGGGTAAGAAGCATATTCCTCATCTGAGTGTTTTGTTATGGCTTGCCATTCAGGGTCGTCTCAGCACGGGCGATAGGCTACGGTCTTTTGGTTTAGGCACTGATATCTTGTGTTGTCTATGCTCTGGATTAGAGGAATCCCATGACCACCTTTTCTTTCTATACCCATTTGCTAAGTGCATTTGGGATCAAGTTGCCCTGAAATGTGTTCTAAGCGTCCGATGTTCTAGCTGGCATGATTGGGTTGTTATCATATTAAAGGCATCTGTTGGCAAGTCTTTTCAAAGTTGTATCCTCCGTGTAGCATGTGCAGCTTCTGTTTATTTCATTTGGAAAGAAAGAAATCTTATGAAGTTTCAAAGTAAGAAAATGCCTCACCACGTAGTTCTTCGGGAGGTTGAGGAGTGTGTTAGGGGCCGATTCTCATATACTGATGTTTCCCCTCCTTCTCTTGAGAATCTGACCCTTCTACATGCTTGGGATATTTCCTAAGTTTGCGTTGTTTTGGTGTGCTAATGATTTAGATTTTTGTTCATTTCAGGTCCTCTCTGGCTGCTTTTGTATTACTAGTTCTTGTTGTTTTCCTCTCCTCTATGGCTGCATTTTATCATCTGCCTTTTTGTTTGCATGTGTGAAATGGCTGATGTGTTTATTTTCATCAGGTCTAGTTTTCGGGCACCAAGGAAGAAACCTAAGTTTTAGAGTTGGGGGTATACCCATGAAGCCTTTGTGATTGATCCAAGAAGCCTAAGTTCTTCATACTGCTGTTTTTTTAATTATGTTGTTTACAAATACTGCACATACTTGTCTTCTGCTATTTTAATAATGTTGTTTACTAATACTGTTATTTTAATTATTCAAGAATCCTAAGTTTTAGCCTATGTTGGGTTTCCAGTAGCAGAAGATCACATTCTGCTATTTTTTGGATGCTGGGCTGCTGCCTGGGTTGTTCTTGGTGCTGAGATGTTAGTCTAGCCATGTTGCCTCTATGTGTTTCAAAAAGTGGCTCTGTTCCATCTACTGTTGGCTAAATTCGAATGATGGCTCCTAAGGCTTCAGTGATGGTAGCGCTCTATTGTCACTGGTCTATGCTGCTATTTCACTGTTGCCTGATCATTTTTGGTGCTGGTCTATGCTATTCACTGGTCTATGTTGCTGGGTATTTGCTTTTCCCCTCTATGCTATTTTCTGCTGCTATTCACTGGTCTCTGCTGCTGTCTGTGGTCTGTCTAGGTGATGGGTTGACATTGCTGTTTTTGCTCCTAATGATGTGCTACTGCAGGCTAGGCTTTTGATAGTTATGACCTCTCTTTTTTGGGGTCTCCCATGTTCTATTTCAGCTCATCTTGTTTTTTAAATTTGCCTAGCCATGGGGGTTGTCCATGGCATGGCTGTATATTGCTGGTGGCCTAGCCTACTGCTGCTGTTTTCTGCCCATGATGCTGTTGCTGTACCAATGCTGCCTACTGTTGCATATTGTTGATCTAACCTCTCGATGGTGCTAGTGTTGGTCTGCTAGTGAGGTCTGCTGCTTCTTTTTGCTGCTACTGTGGTCAATCTATTGTGTTGTGGCCCTTTTGCTGTTTTGTAGTGGCCCTTTGTTCAGATGTTGTTTGTGCCAACCCCGGTGTCGACCCTGATGCTTTTCTTTAGCCGTGTTGTCGACACTCTCACTTGGTTTTGGTTGGAAGTTTTTTGCAAAACTTGTAAATGGTGTAGGTTTGTTCTTATCTATCCTGGGGAATGCCCCTTGCAAACGTGTAAATGTTTCTTGGTTCCTATATATTTTTTTAATTACCCAAAAAAATAAGCTTTAAAAACAAAAAGTTCATTCTTCCAAGAAACTCTACAATAGATATTTCATAAAGTATTTTATACGACAAACTTGTACATGAAACTCATGTAGAGGGTTTTATTTTCAACATACGGCTCTCTAGCCAAACTTTAAAAGTTTTATAAACAACTTTCATATCTTTTAACATACGGTTCTATGATCCAAAATAGCTTTAAAAGCAGTTCTCATAAACTCGTTACTTTTTAGCCCAACTTATAAATACTTTAATAGCATATCATATTTTCTCACAAGCACAAACATATACTATATCCATCGGTGGCCAAGTAGTCGTTTATCTCACAACTGAGAGTTTCAACGGTATCGTAACCTCATTCACGACTCACTTAATTAAAGTAACAGAGATGAGAGTCACTATTTATCAGCAGTGGTAGGTGCTAGCAACTCGAGCATAACTTGGATAAGTCTTTAAGACAACAACTCGGACAAAGTCCGCAACAACTTTGACGAGGTCCGCAACAATTCGGGCAAGCCCTCAACTAATCGAACAAAGTCCGCAACAACTTGGACAAGGTCCGCAACAACTTGGGCAAGCCCTCAACTACTCGAACAAAGTCCGCAATAACTCAAAATTGTTACCCGTAATAACTTGGCACTTTCTGAAAATATAATACATTTTTAGAAAAATATCATTTCACACTCATAAGCTATACATGCTCATAATCTCTATCTTTAAAGAGAAAATAACTTTTCATTTATACGAGAAACACATGGTTACAATCTTTATTTTTAAAGAGAAAAACTTTTAAAAAACTATAACGAGTAATTTCACTTCAGAAAATATGATAGTAACACATGATTCATAGTGTTATTCAAAACGGATAAAAATATTTTTACAGTATTCAAATCATTATGAAATTTATTGCTACTCTTACCTGATTGTCGACCAACGCGAATACTACATCTTCAACTTCGAGGTGTCGCACCACCTTCTGTGGTTAAACTTTGGGTGCCTAAGTTATATATCCCTAAAATGAGTATCAACATCAATTCCCATCTATATTTATCAATGAGAATGATTTATTTTCTTTTGTTAATCTTAGGTAACATAACTCCTTAGATTTAGAACCCTTTATCCTTATGAATTCCTATGATCCAACTCCTTGCCTCCTTGGTATAAAATATCTTTTGACTTTGGATATCATAAAATATCTCTCATGAGTTCTAAAATCCATTATAGTAGATAAGAAATCAAGTATCTAGGTTTAGGTACTTGTTCTCCCTTGAAACACCCTTTTACTCAAGATTTTTAGATTTTCAGATTCTGCCACCCCTCTTGTAAATTCAAAATATATTTCTAAAGTCCTCTGTAATTTTTTTATAATATTTTTAATATCTATATTAAGATATTATGGAATGTTTTCATAAAGAACCCAACTCTCAAATCCCACTGTAAATATGTTTAACCGATTTTACAAAAAAACATAGTCCAAATTAGTCCATGTTTGGAAGAATCACAACTACTCAAAATTTGTCAATCCAATTTGTTTGAAATAAATTTTTGATCAAATTAAACTCATAATATTAAATTTATGTGGATGTATCAACCCAATATGATTTTGTATGATTTAATTAAAAATTTCCAAAGTGGCCTTTGAATCTGCCTCCTTGAATCCAGAATTTTAATAATTGTTTTAAGGTATCAAATCATGTTCTTAAATTCAAAGAGAAATCATACATACTATATATATGTGAATCCCTAGTTTGGTTTCCCCTACGGTTTGGAACTTCTTACAATTTCTTAGTTCATGAAGACTAAAAATAGAATTTTAAGAACCTTTCATGGTTTAGGTTCTTTCATCCTCCTATGTGTTTCCCATCTTCTTTCATGATCTAAGTTCCATGGGCATAATGTGTGGATGAATTTCATGCTAAGATAAGTGAAGAACATATTGAATTCATTACATACTAACCTTAAAGATCCTCCTTTGAAGGTTGGTTCTTCCTCATTTTTCCTTTTTCTTCTTCTTCTTCTCTCTCCCCTCTCTCTCTCTCTCACTTTCTCTCCATGAAATTTTGCAAAGGGGGAAAGTTGTAAATACAACTTTCCCTTATTTATCAATGGGAGCTTTGTACTCAAAAGTCACATTTGCCCTTCATTTGGTTGGGTTTCAACCATTAGTTACACATTTAGTTCGTATAGTTATGTTCTATTCCAACGAGGACTTGGGCCCCAAAGCTTTCTAAGCCTCGTTTGGTCTCTAATAAACCATTTTCCTAAGACTTAAGGTCTTGTTTGGTTTTAATCTTCCAATTCCTTTCCTTAATTCAAGAAAAATTACAAATCATGTTTTTTCTCTCGTTTTTTTTTTTAATTTTTGAAAGACCAAATGTCAAATCATGCTTCTCTCCTCCCCTCCATGGATGGGAAATATATATATATATATATATGTATATATATGTCTTATTTTATTTATTTTATTAATTGAATTAATTTCATGGGCCTTTTCTCTCAAATTTTTATTTTGGACCAATTTTTTAATTTGGGCCTAATCTTTGTTCTTTGGGCTTCCAATTAAAGACTTGGGCTTAGTTATATATATATTGGGATCACAATAATCTTTGGTCCAAAGGCTTGATTAAACTTTTTTTTGGGCCTTAATTAAGCTTAGACCTCATTAAGCTCATTTCCAACCTTTTAATCTTGGGCCCTTTCTAACTTTAGATTTAATTTTGTGTCTTTGGCCCTTAGCTTAATTTTACATAAGTATTTCATTATTTGACCTATTTAAATTTTTATGTTTGGGTCTTATTTGGTTGTTGGCCCAAAACTAAGTTATTGGGCTTGAATAGTTTCTTCCTTGGGCTAACTCTATTATTTTCATTGTGGACCTTAAATTTTTTTTTTTAGCCCACTAGAATTCTGTAAGTCCACCTACTTAGCCCACTTGAACTTTCACCTTTCACCATTTTTGTAATTCTTTCATCTTTGGGCCTTATTAATTTGTTATGTCAAGAATTTAGTTATTGAGCGTGATAAATTCTTCTAGGATCAAAACTAATTTACTTGGGCCTTAATTATAATCTTGGAACCATAATTAAATACATGTGATTATAATTATGTTGGATCTTTTATTTCTATTACCATCCACAAAACTTCCTTGAAATTGTTCATTCTTACTTAAACCTTTCTTCGTCTTGACCATTTCCTTGGGCTTACTTCATTCCTTATCTTACATTCCCTCCTTTGAGTTTTAGGGTTTCAAGTACTAACCTCCTAGGGTTTACTTTCATTTATATGAGTTTTATAGTTATGAAGATACAGAGTGTTATATTGTTGGCATAACTCACCAAAAATTCAAAACTAACTTTCTATGCCTCAATCTCATCCCATATGAAGTTCAAATCACAAACATGAATTCAAGGGGTGATAATCAATTAGTTTCAATAAAAAAAACCTCAAGTCTAACCATCAATTTCGAAAAAATTCAAAATTTTCAAAATCTAGGGTTTCAAAGTCTTTCAAGAATTCATCAAAAATTCAAAACTAACTTTCCTTGCATCAATCTCATCTCATATGGAGTTCAAATCATAAACATGAATTCAAGAGAAGATAATCAATGAGTTTCAATCAAAAGTGCTCAAGATTAATCATCAATTTCAAAAAAAAAAATCAAAGAATCTCAAACCTAGGATTTCAAAAAACTATCAAATGAAGAAATCTTACCATCCCCACATAGGCTTGGCTCGGTAGATGTTCCCTCAGCATTCATCAAAAGAGTTCCATCAATGAATCCACCTTTATAGAAAAAAGACTTTAGATTCGAAGAAAATGGATGAGATAAACTGTCATAAATGTTGGCCATTGATAAGTTAGAAGTTTATGAAGATGATGGAGATGAGATTCAAAAATGAAAAATGAATGCAAAGATCAATGGGAAATGATCTCCCAAGAGTTTTAGAGAGAGAAGGAGCAAGAATAAGTGATGAATAAAGTGAAGAACAAAAGGGCCGAAGTCCCTTTAAATTTCAAACTTCGGACACCATAGGGTCGGCCCTACCCTATGGGTATGGTCTATATGGTCGGGCCGGCCCTATGGGTTTGGCGCGACCCATTTTGCTTTGGCCCTATCCTAAATGTGTTGGCCTCGACATGAGGTACTTTGATGCACGTAGGTGATTGGAATGAGCTTCCAGACAAGTACATTCAATCCAATTTTGAAAAAAGAAGGATAAAAAGAGAGAGCATTTAGTGACTTGTGCATCACTCGAAGAAGGAATTTGAAGAAAAGCACTCAGAATGAGCCCTCATTAAGGTTTTCAAGATGAAGGAGATTCATAACGACTATGGTCGAATTACATACATGGCTTTGTGGATGGAATTCCACCTTGGCCCGTGCTAAAGCTTTCAAGACAGATGAGGTCGACTTACATACTTGGTGCTGTGGATGTAGTCTCACTCTGCCTTAAATCAAAGTTTTCAAATTGGACAGAATTTCAAATGAATGTGGTCGATTTACATACCTACCACTATGGAAAAAGTGCCACTATTCCCCAAAGCAAAGCTTTCAAGATGGATAGAGTTTTGAACGACTGAGGTCGTGTGTTGCTTATGAAATCTTTCAGACCCAGAATATATTGAACGTGGAAAGTATGCCACCATATTCTGGCATGACTGAGTTTAGGATTTTTGTAAAATTTTCACAAAAAAGTTATTCAAACCCAGAATGTTTTGAACGTGGCTGATACGTCACAACATTATCAGAGCGACTGAGGTCGTATGTTGCTTTCGAAGTCGTTTAAATCCAGAATGTGTTTAACGTGAAAAGTACACCATCACATTCCAGAGCGACTGAGGTCGGGCTTTTCTAATACTTTCACAACAAAGTCTTTCAAACCAGGATGTGTTGAATGTGAAAAATATGCCACCACATTCTAGCGCGACTAAAGTCGAGCTTCTAGAGGTTTTCCAAAACTTGAATGTTTTGAACGTTGCTGGTATGCCACGACATTATCAGAGCAGCTAAGGTCGTATGAAAAGAATTGAATGACAGTGGAACTACTAACACGTTGAATGGTGGTAGAACTACTAGTCTATAACAAGAACTTTCAATGGCAGTAGAACTGCTACACGTTGGAATAGTGGTAGAACCAATAGTCCCTGTCCGCATAACCCTAAAGATACCTGGGCATGATCATGATTCTTTGAAATCAATCCTAAAGATACATTGATGCAACAGAGATCTTAATTTTTTTATGTTTTCTCTTCAAACATGACCCTAAAGATGCCTAGGCACAATCGAAATCTCTGTCTTGTGATCCTAAATACACATGGACATGATAGAGTCTTCATTTATTTGATATTTCATTATTTGAAAGTGATCCTAATGATGCCTGAGTGCGACAGAGGCTCCCCTCCTCCCTCTCATGAGATTCATTGATATTTAGGTCTGTGCCCTAAAGATACCTGGGCCTTTTCTTGAGTTTTTATTGATATTTTGTTCTTTGAAAGCGATCTTAAAGATTATTGGGTGCGATAAAGACCTTTTCATTGATGCTTTGTCAAAAAGCTTTGACATTCTCTCCTATGCTTGCTTGGCGCTACATGAGCTCTGTCAAAGAGGGGCATCTGTATACACCTTATTTTGACTGGGCATAATGAAATGGCCCACTAGTTAGTCTTGCCCTATGATGAATACATTTCCCGAAACTATAAAGATTTCCCAATAAGATCAAATTGACGCGAGAGTCACTCAAAATTAAAATTCTTTCAAAACCTACCTCCGTTTCAGACGGTTTTTTACCAACCTTTTTCAAATACCCTTCTATCATTCACCTAGCCTTATTTTCAAGCCAAACCAATTTCCAAATACCTTGTTAAACCTTCTAATATCTATTTAAAATCTTAGGTAAGTCATTCTTACCTTCCGAAACACCTAAAACACCTTAAAACACAAACAATCTTCCTCGACCCCCTACATACTTAACTAACCCTATAGTTCAAGACCCTAGAGAAAAACTGGCCATAGACTAGAGGACCAGCCCTCCCTTGTGGCTTCCTACCCTATGGATGAACCGGGTGTATGGGAGTCTAGGCTTGGACGAACTATTTTTCGATCAGGTCACCTCCTAATTAGTCCAACTGTGGCCCGGGTTTTTCCATCCTAGTCCACATCAAAAAACCAATCTTTTTATCTTCCATTTCACCACTATATAAAGGGCCCTTTCCCACCCCTTTCAAATCATTCTGAAAAGTTTGATTCAAAGGTTGAATAAAAACTAGAGAACGCCTTTGTGTTCTCGAAAGATCTAACGACTTACGAGTTATAAGATCCATGTTTGAAGAACTTTGAATCTTTTATTTTGAATTTTGAGTGTTCAATTGTCGAGACGATCGAAGAAGGAATCGTTCGACTTCATCTTCAAAGATCGTAAACCTGAGGGCAAGCCGGGCTGTTCGGCGATCTATGATCTACGATGCAAGGTTAGTTCTTCTTTTCTCTTAATTAGTTTATAATTATTAATAAATTCATAATTTATTAATAAAGTTCTTAGCTTAAGATAGAGTCGGTTATCGACTTCTGACTCGATAAAGGTCAATATGCATGCATTACTGCTTTTAAAAATAGTTTTCAAGCTGATTAACGCTTAAATAAAACTCTTTCATGGTTTTCAAAACATGCCTTAGCCTTTTTCAAAATCATTTTCATATTTTGAGCATTTTCTCTTCCTATGTCCGTTTTTGACAAGCAACTCGATAATGGCCAAAACTCATGATTTTCTGCTATAAAAATAAATTTCACTTCGATCGTGTGCTTTTATGGATGAAAAACCATTTTTATGAAATTCATACATCGATCATACGCTTTTCAAACCTTTTAAAATGCCGTATGATTCATTTTCAAATCATTTTCAAGAAAGTGTCGATTTTCGACACGGGACTCAAGTAGGGCCCATTTTTCATGATTTATGATTTTAAAACTAGATTTTTTAAGAATTATATGTTATAAACTAATAGCTAGGAAGTCTTCCTAAAATTTATCTATTTTTCAAAATTCGGTCCATATGGGCCCATTCCGAGGCCTCCTCCCGACCCAAAAATCATATTTTTGACATTTATGTCTAAATTGCATATTTTTCGAGGTGTTTTCAAAAATATTGATAAAAAGTTGATTTGCATGCTACAATATAAGAATTTTATTGCTTTGTAAAAGTATCATTAGTAAACGCTTATTGCATGTTGGAGACACTGTAAGGTTTACTATTTTCTTAGGGATATCATCATTGCATGTTAAAACTCATGCTACAATTTACTGCTTTCAAAATATAGTACCATGCAGATTAGTATGCAAAGAACATAGTATCATGCAGTTTAGTTCACATATGATATTAATTGCTAAAACTAACTCGCGCACGAGCACCGCCCTGGTTGAACATTAGGTAGAGAACTGTTTGTTTGCATGGTAGCTAGATAAGTAGAAGTTAGGAACTTATGGATTATCATTGGTAATCTCGAAAGGTGATAAATGATTACGAATCTTTAGGATCCTATTCCTAGATAGTTTATTTTCTTTTACACATTTCTGCATGCTTGAGACAAAAGTACGGCCATGTACCTCTTTTTCCTTCCAATATTTTTCAAACGTAAGCCTACTTAGTCAATCTGTCTAACGCATTCACGTATTAGTTAGGTAAATACACTTAATGAATAAGAACCAATAGTGTTAAATAGAGGTTAACCATGATGTTAGGCTGAGTGGGTGCCTCACACCTTCCCACTCAATACCTTAGTCCCCGAACCGAATCTATGGTGATAAAAGGACTAAGCCTAATCCACGAGAGTCAAGCATAACTTCTTGGACCTTAAAACCAAGTGACAACTCTAGTTTATACCAAACCTTCATTTCAAGATCATTATGACTACAATTGAATTGACGGGTGTCGCATAGTTGAGAATTAATCATTTGTTTGCGAATGTCATGGTTTGAAAAACAACAACGCATTTTCTTTTTGCTAGCCAGAAGGGCGTCATCTCGGTAGGGACTAACCTTTTCTCTGCAAAAAGAGGGGGTACCTATAACCCCCAGAGATTCTTTTCATCTTATCATGGCCTTTGAGGCTAACCACAACTTCTGCACCTTTAGGTGAGGCCTCCGAGCCTAGCTACACCTTTTTCACCTTCGGGTGAGGCCTTCGGGCCTAACCGCAACTTTTGCTTCTCGAGTGAGGCTTTGGGCCTAACTACTCCCTTTTGCACCTCCCGGCAGAGCCCTTTGGCTTGATTGCATCCTTTTGCACCTCCGGGTAAGGCCTTCAGGCTTAACTGCATCCTTTTTCACCTTCGAGCCTGATCGCATCCTTGTTCACCTTCGTGTGAGGCCCCAGGCTTATTTTCTATCTTTTCACCCGTTGGCCTATTCTTTTGGGGACATGGACTTGAATGGCAATAGAACTGCTAAGGCCTCTCGAAATAGTGATCCAGATCACTAGTTTAATGGCAGTAGAAATGCTAGATATCACTTGAATGGTGGTAGAATCACTAGTCTATCCCCTCTAAAGCCTTGAATGGCAGTATAACTGTGACACCTCACTTTTTACAACACAAATTTTAAGCACTAAACTGAGAATAAAGGCGTAAAATCTTGGGGGAGGGCATTTGAACCCTAGAATCAAAGGGATAAATGCATGGAATGTAACATGAGACAAATCTAGAAAGACAGAATGGATAAAAAGGGTCCAAGTGACTGTAAACAAAGAACTTTAAAAGAGAGTTCAAGTTAAAAAAATCCTGCGAAAGGCGAAAAATGCGCAGAAAATTGAAATAAGCCAAAGTAAGGCCGATGAACTCCTAAAATCCAAAACATTAAAATACAAATTTAGGTAGAGAAGGAGGATGAGTCCAAATATAAGGGCCCAATAAAATTACAAATCAAAGAACTCAACTTGAGAGTTCAAAAGAAGGAAAGCTATGGAATGCCTAAATGAGGCCCACACTTTGACAAGCCCAATAGAAAATTTTAATTAGGAATTTGGGCCAAACATTATGGGGGCCCAATATAAATAATTATTTGAGCCTAATTAATTTATTTATGTCCCAATTAATTTAATTACAAGCGCAAACTAAAATTAGGCCCAAAACTTAAAATTTGACCCAAATAAAATTAATTTGGCCCAAAGTGAATTTTAATCTCATGAATAATTAAAATAAATAATATAAACAATAAGATGAAGCTTCTAGAAGAGGCGTGGCCAAAATTTCCTTGGAGGAAAGAGTGATGTGACATTTTATAAAAAAAAGAAAAGAAAATGTGAAAAGATGGTTGCTTGAAAGAATATGCTTCCCACATCATCAAAGCTTCAAAAAGTCTTCAACGAATAGTGTAAGCACATGGAAGAATAATAAGAGGATAGGAGAAGTGATGTGACATAATTAGAATTAAAATAAAAGAAAATAAAAAAGTCTTGTCAAGTACCTTAATTTTAGGGAACATGTTGCCCAATAAACCAAACAAGGCCTTAAGGCCTAAGGAAAATGGATTATTGAATCCAAACAAGGTAGTAGAAGTCTTGGAGCCCAAGATTTAGTTGGGATTGTAACCAAGTTGGAAGAACAATAATTGAATTGGAAGTTGGATGGAAACTAAATGAGGGGTAAAATGGACTTTTCACCCCCAAATCTTTGCCTATAAATAGAATCCATTCTCCAACACTTAAAAAATTTTCTCAAGCTCTTTACCTCTCTAGAATTTTTTTGTCCACTCCTAGGAGAAGAGACATGAGAAGAAAAAAGAGGAAGAAGAAGAAAGAAGAAGGAAGAAAAGAAAGGAAAGGAAAAAAAGGAGAAAGAAGGAGGAACATGAAGCTTGAGTTCTCCATCCTTCAACAAAGAAAAATATCAACTAAGAACTTCTTAAATCTTATCTTTAAAGTTCAAAAATCATCTCACGCCTCTCTTCCCTCTTCAAACAAAAAAGAAGATAAAAATATGGAAGAACATAGGAGAAGGATTTTGAATCTAAGAAAGAGGAACTTTCTTGATTCAAGATTATGGTAGAGAAATAAATGGAGACCTATGGAAACGTTAGTAGAAACATCTAAGATAACATGAAAAGTGATTTTAAGTTGTATAAAAATAATTCTTGCATGAGTAAGAGGGTAGAAAAAAATAAGGGAGTCAGGAACCTCAAGAAAAGGGTAAAATGGTGAACTTAAAGACCCAATCTCAGATTTTTGGTGTACGACAAACAAGGCCTAACTAAGACTCTATTTCAAAAAGAGTTAGTTTAGCATGTTATTAACATGTGTAAATTTTGGTGGGACCCAAAATTATATTTTTGAACTCTTATGCCATTTTTGGAGTTTCTGTGATAGAGGAGCATAAAAATAAACAACTTTGAACCCTTATAGATTATTCTAGGAAACTCTCCTTGCAGTTATCCACATATCCAAAGAAAGGTATATGGGTCTAGTATTTTCCCCAATTTACAGAACGCACTTTCGTCGAGTAGAGTTTGAGATATCTTGATTCTACCAAATAGGCTCATTTCTTGACAAATTCTGTAGTATGAATTTTTAAGCCACCTTATGTTCACAACCAGTCATCGGTTTCTTCTGGATAAGTTTAGATAACACAATATTCTAACTCTATGTATTTTTTTAGAATTTTCCAGTGAGGTTTGGTAATTGTAAAGCATCCTTAAAGTACTGGGGAAGAATCTGGAAATGAGAAGAATATGGTTTAAGAATGTTTTAAGCAAACCTAAGTACCTAAGCATAAGTTAGGGATCTTGGGAACCATGAGGCTCTCAAGAATGATTAATAAGGATATACTTAAGAAGACAAATACCCCACTTTCATGTCCACACAAACATGCATGCGTCACCTTGGTTCACGTAGTTAAGTTCCTATCCTATCTATGTGTTAGGAATCGGAGTTCCGGAGTGAACCGAAGGGTGTGGCTCGAGGAGGAGCACTCATCTTTGAGGTGGGTGTTTTTATTATTAGCTTGGTATTATGAATCTGTGAATGATTAAATTTCTTATGCTTTCATGGTATATGATTTGAGAAAAAGAATGATGGTGATTTTACTTGTGAACGAATGCTATGTTTGTGAACTTATGTTTTCTTTGAAGTGATCCCTGAACTTATTTTGAAACTACAACTCAATATTTTTATGAAATGATCTTCAAAAATATAGTAGAACATGAGAATTATGATGACATGGGTTACATTGAAATATAAGTTAATTGATACGA
>JAUTBS010436250.1:0-15673 GCA_032361285.1 Aequorea victoria | reverse complement strand
ACTTGGCGTAATTTTCTTAAGTCTTTTCCTTCTTCACTTTGATCACTCACTTCTCTAGGTTTTAGAGGGTTTATATTATAGGGTTAGAATCCCTCATCAATCAATTAAAATTATCTTACATCTACATTCGACGTTTAGTGCTTAATGATCGTGTCGTGAAAAGTGAGGCGTCACAATTGTATAACCATGAATTTTAAATCACAGAGAACAAACACATAATGTAAAAGAATTTCTTTATAAAATGTTTGGATTGAATTCAAGAATCTTAAAGTTATACAACCAAAGATTCAAGTAACATAATTCAAAACAAAATACAAATATGAATTTAGTTGTTTAGAGTTTCATCTTCTCCTTAAGAGAGGAGAGTCTAGCCACTCATAGATGAAGGAGTTGTCAAGGATTGGATTATGGCCACCATGGAGAGCTTTTTGACTTCTTTGCTTCCAACACTTGGCAGAATTCTGCAGAGAATTCTGTGTTCAAACACTTCGAAGAATTTTGCAGAGAATTCTCCTTTCTTGAAACCTTTCTAAGTTTTTCTCTCCCCTTTAATCCTTGCTCAAGTCCTCTTGTTATAGCCCTCATATGGCAAAAAGTCCATTCCATATCTTCTAAAGGTCTGCCCATATCTTCTTGGATATTGCTCCAAATTTACAGATTTTGTGGGAGAAGCTAATCCAAATGTTAGAGTTATCTCCTTTTTGACATTGGAGTCTTTATTTAAAGCTCTAATTTGCTTTATGAATACACTAATTTTATATAACACACTTATAATTATATTAAGTAGTTTTACATAATTTAAAATGCTAAAATAAATGATTATTTTCGAGACATAAATGATGAATTTGGGTGTTCCGTCCGAACGGAAGTGGTGCTTCAGTCATTGAGTCTTCTAGAGTGGTCCGTCCAGACAGAGGTGGGGTGCCTTCCGGATGAAAGTTGCAGATTTTGGGTATTTATTGCTCTTTTACTCCGTTTTGGTTCTACTCATTCTTGAATGCCTGAAATTATTCAAAATGTTAAAAGTATATAAGTAAACTAAGTATTTAAACTAACTAGTGTAGTTTAAAGAGTTAAAAATGTATTCATTTAGACATCTATCAATGTTTACTCTCTTTACAAACACCATTAACTCTCTTTACAAACTAAGTATATACTAATGTGGAAAATGTGAGAAAAATTCTTAGGTCTTTACTAAAGAGTTAGGATGCGAAAGTCACTGCAATTCAAGAAGCTAAAGACCTCAATGTACTTAGCCTCTATGAACTCATGGGGTCATTGGTGACACATGAGATTGTAATGAAAGGAAGAATGTAAGAAGAGGAGCCAGATGCAAGGAAAAGGATGGCACTGAAGTCCTCACATCAAGAGTCATCCGGCAAAGAATGCTCAAGCAACTGAGTTGATGATGGTGAAGACATGGCACTCTTAAGCCAAAAATTCAATAAATTTATAAAAAGATCAAGAAATTTTAAAAGAAGACCTTTTAAGAAAGAAATCAACAATGGAGCATCAAGCAAGAGAAACATGACCAATAAGGACCCCTCATATGTTTCGAATGTAAAAAATTAAGGCACTTCAAGGCAGATTGTCCTCTTCTAAAGAAAGAGAAGCCTAAAAAAATTAAGAAAAGAGCAATAAAAGCTACATGGGATGACATGGATAATAGTCAAGAAGAAACAATATCAAGCGAGGAAGAGATCGTGAATCTTTGTCTCATGACCAATGATGAAGATGATAGTGAGGATGAGGATGAGGTAACTTCAAACCCAAATGACTATGATGAACTTTAAGATACTTTTAATGAATATAACACTAATTTGAAAAGACCGAGTTGAAAAATAGAATTCTTAAAAAGAAAAATTGAGATTCTTTCAAAAGGACTTGAAGAATTAAAAGTTTTGAATGAAACATTGATTCTTGAGAATGATAAAAAGTTTACAAACGGTGAAGAAAGTTTTAACAAACTTTTAGGACAACAAAAATGTATTTACAATAAAAATGGTATAGGTTATGAAGGTTCTACTAACCAAAAGTTTTTTAAATACATAATGGCTCATGAGACACCATGTTGTGAATATTGTAGAAAGCTAGGTCATATTAAAAAGACTTGTAAGAACAAAAATAAAATTTGAGTTCCTAAGAAAACACATCCTACAAGAACTAACATTTAAGGACCCAAGAAAAAGTGAGTACGAAAATAAGTTACATGAATCATCTTGTAGGTGTGCTTGAAGTCTACATCACACAAGGACAAGTGATTTCTTGATAGTGGATGCTCGCGGCATATGACGAGCGACAAGATCAAGTTCATCTCAATCACACTAAGGAATGGAGGGCACATAAGTTTCGGCGATAACTCTAAAGGTAAGATTTTCGAAGTTGACACCATTGGTAAGAATTCTTCCCTCTCTATTGAAAATACTTTGCTTGTAGATAGAGTAAAACATAATTTGTTAAGTATTAGTTAATTGGGTGATAAAGGATATAAAGTAACTTTTGAAGCTAATGTTTGTAAAGTAGAAAATGCTTGTGATAATAAAGTTTTGTTTGTTGGACATAGAAATAAAAATATATACACAATTAATTTTGATGATATTGAATCACAAAATAAAAAATGCTTAGGAGTTATTAATGAAACTAGTTGGTTGTAGTATAGAAGACTAGGACATGCGAGTATGGAACTAATCACAAGATTATCTAAAAATAAACTAGTTAAAGGACTCCCCAAAACCAAGTATGTTAAAGATAAAATTTGTGATGCATGCTAATTTGGAAAACAAGCTAAATTATCCTTCAAGAAAAAAAACTATATATATCAATAACTAGACCTCTACAATTATTGCATATGAACTTATTTGGACCAACATCTAAATCAAGCTTGAATGGAAAATATTTTACTTTTGTGATTGTTGATGGTTATTCTACATATACATGTGTTATCCTTCTTTCACACAAAGATGAGACATACCTGCACTATGCTAAATTGTGTAAAAGGTTTCAAAATGAAAAAATGTTGTATGATTAACAACATAAGAAGTGATAGAGAAGGAGGATTCGTTAATAAAGATAAAAATGGTATAGGACACAATGTCTCCGCACCTAGAACACCCCAACAAAATAGCGTAATTGAAAGAAATAGTAGAACACTACAAGAAATGGCTAGAACTATACTTAATGAATACAATCTTGTTAAATATTTTTGGGTTGAAGCCGTTAACACCGCATGCTATGTATCCAATAGTGTAATCATTAGATCAAAATTGAATAAAATCCCATATGAATTGTGGTATAGTAGAATACCTAATATTAGTTATTTTCATGTGTTTGGATGCAAATGTTTTATTTTAAACATAAAAGATAATCTTGAAAAGTTTGAAGCAAAATCGGATGAGGGTCATATTTCTTGGATATTCAATAATTAGTAAAGCATATAGAGTGTACGTTAAAATAATTCAAGTTGTTAAAGAATCTACACATGCTGTTTTTGAATAAACTAACATTCCTCTTTTCGAAAATAAAATTGATGATGATTTTATAGATTTGGAAGTAGGAGTTGAAAAGATTAAGTTCAATGATCCAACAATTGACACCCCTCAACCAAAGAAGAAGAATGAGGATGGAGAGAAATCAAAAGAGAAAAATCAATCACCTCCACAAATTGAGACAACTCATAGAAGGTTGATTAAAAACCATACAAAAGATTAAATAATTGGTGAGCCAACCAATGAGGTAATTACCTGTTCTCTTACTTGAAATATGTGCAATCATTTAGCTTTTATATCTCAAATTGAAAAAAATAATATACAATGGGTTGAAAATGACTTAAATTAGATAAATTCCATGCAAGAATAGCTAAATCAACTTGAAAGAAAAAAAGTTTGGAAGAAACAAAGTTTGGACCCTAGTTCCTAGACCTAGAGATAATTCAATCATAGGAACAAAATGAGTATTTAGAAATAAAAAGGATGAATCCGATAATGTTGTTAGAAATAAAACTAGACTTGTAATCCAAGATTATAATCAAGAGGAAGACATAGATTATGAAGAGACATATGCACCTGTAACTAGACTACCATCCATACATATGTTGTTAGCTTTTGCATGCCAAAGAGATTTTACATTATTCCAAATGGATGTTAAACGTGTTTTCTTAAATGGCTACAACAATGAAGAAGTATATGCAAAGCACCCTCCTAGTTTTGAAAATTATAAATACCCGGATCATGTGTTTAAATTTTCAAAAGCTTTATACGGGTTAAAACAAGCTCCAAGAACATAGTATGAGAGATTAAGTGGTTTTCTAATCCAAAATAATTTTTCAAGAAAAAAACTTGATTCAAAACTTTTTATTAAACATAAAGGGAAGGACATGCATTTAGCACAAATCTATGTTGATGGTATTAACTTTGGAGATACTAATGAACTTTTGTGCAAATAGTTTGCTAAGATTATGCAGTAAGAGTTTGAAATGAGCATGATGGGGGAGCTCAACTTCTTCTTTGTACTTCAAATCAAGCAAACAAAGGATGGAACGTTCATAAATCAAGCCAAGTATACAAAAGAGCTATTAAAGAGGTTTGAAATAGAGAAAGCAAAACCATGTACAACTCTAATGAGCACATCAACAAAGATTGACAATGACGCGAAAGGCAAATCAGTAAATAGTAAAAAGTATCGAGGTATGATTGGTAGTCTTATTTATTTAATCGCAAGTCGTTCGAATATTATGTATAGTGTTTGTTTGTGTGGTAGATATCAATTCGATCCTAAATAATCACATTTAGTTACTGTAAAACGAATTCTTAAATATCTTGCTGGAATAATAAACCTAGGGTTGTGGTATTCAAAGAACACTTCACTTGAAATATTAAGTTACTCGGACGCCGACTTTTTCGGTTGTAGATTAGACCGTAAAAGCACTAGTAGATCATGTTACTTCTTATGAAATTCATTAGCCTCATGATTTTGTAAGAAATAAAATTCGATAGCTACCTCAATCACCGAAGTTGAATGCATAGCCGTAGAAAGTTGTTGCACTCAAGTACTTTATATGAAACAACAATTGGAAGATTTTAATTTATAATATCATAAAATTCTAATAAAGTGTGATATTACAAGTGCTATTAGTTTAACTAAGAATCTCATTCAACATTCAAGAACAAAGCATATAGAGATAAGACACCATTTCATTCGAGACCATGTGCAAAAGGAAGATATCTCATTGGAATTTATAAGTATGTAACATCAATTAGAGGATATATTCACTAAACTATTAATTAAAAAAAGATTTAATTACATTAAAGGTGAATTAGGCATGTTGAACCCATAATCTTATTTGTTTGATTATGTTGACATGATATGTTGAAGATGAGTTTGAAATCCATGCTGCATTAATGATTATATGAGATGTGCTATAATTTCCATGATATTTCAGTTGAAAAGTGTGTTAATTCTATGTCTACGTGTTGATTATTTTGATTGAATTGAAATCTGCATAAAAAATTGGATGTTTCATTTTTTGTCATCTATGAGTCAACTCAGAGAAGCTTTAGGGTCGACTCAGGACAATTATTTCTTTTTAATCCTTGAACGTTGTTGGGTCGACTTAAATTTTTATGAATCGACTCAGAAAAAGGGTATAAATTCAAACTGTTCGCGGGGGCCCAAATGTTTAAATCATTTTAATATTTTCCTCTCTCTCTCTCTTGAGTCGATCCACGATTTCATACCTCCTCTCCCAAATTCTCTCATCTCCCTTAGTCAATCCTTTTCTCCTATCCTAACCTTTCAGTCAATATTCATCTTAGTATCTCGAACTCTATTTTTTCAAAAACCCTAGGTTTTTGAATCTCATTGTTCTCTCTGGTTCAAAATATCATCTCTGTTCTCATGGAACCTTTAATCCCATTGGTCGTTACAAAGAGAAAGAGATTTGGAATGGATCAGGGTGAAATTTTGAAGAAGAAAATGACGAAAAGCAAAAAGTGAGCTTCGAAGAACAAAGGAAAGGGTCCGGCGAGAGTTGTTAAGGAACCGAGTGTCTAGTGCTTGAATCGTGAAACTAGAAAAAGGTATGAGAAATTATTCAAGTCTAGAAACGTACCCGATGGTAGATGTGTTGATTTCGAGTTATTTTACCACACTGGTATGCATTTTAGAGAGTAGTTTACTGATATGGGCTGGTACTAGTTTTTCACAATCAAATAGCCTGTTTACCCTAAGTTGTGTCGAATAGTGTATGCTCATATGGAAATCATAGTGGGTAGTATGGGATTATTTCTAATCAGTTGGGTAAATAAGAAACATATAGTTGTTGGGGAGAAACTCATAAATAAGATAGTTAATGCCCCAAATGGAACACACCTTCTTGATTCCACAAAAAGACGAAGCAACAACCCTAAGGTCCCAATTGACAATTTCATCAAAATGATCACTAGTAGGGAAGACATAAATCCTAATAAGATTTTTGATGCAAATCTGTTAATGCAAGAATATAGACTCCTCCACCATATGGTTAAACATATGCTTTTGCCTCAAGGTGGTGTAAACACCCAAATTTTGACTAAACCGAATATCGGCTAGTTCCGTACGCTTTTTGATGATGAATGTATACATTGGCCACATCAAAAGAGCTTCCGTGTGAGTCCAAGAGTCCAAAGAGTACTCCAATGCATCCCAAAACACCCCTTGGTGTAGCCCCACCCAGCGCTGCTCCACCTTTAAGTGGCGCACGCCACTTCCATCTAAAAAACCACACGCCACCTCAAAACTCAAGTCACTAGCATCCCGCCATAATTTTTTCATACCACTAGCCAAAGCCCTGTCAAAGCCCCAAGCCACATTTATCCTTGGCACACGCCACCTCAAAGTGGCGCACGCCACATTGAGAGGAGCCTTCGGCACCAAGTAAGCTCCTCACCCAAAATTCTATAAATAGGACCCTCCCCTATCTCAAAACAACCCCCAATTCTGATAGCACAAGACCTCTCCATAATTGAGAATCGGCCTCAAAATTCCTGACCCGAACCCTTACCAAATTAACAACTTAAGCATAAGCTAATTCTCAAAACTTCACGCGAACTACCTAAGACTTCAGAATCCATTGCATTGGAAGGAATCCAAAAGACTCCAAGATCGTAAGAAAAGCATCTCGAGGACGTGGCGTACGTGAGGAAGAAGCTTTGAAACTGCTTAAAACTTTACTAATCTTTTGGGATACACGGTAAGTTTCTCTCGCTCATCCCTTCCTTTTTGTTCATATTATCTTTCTCCTTAAACTTATTTTTAATCGGTAAAATGGAAGAAATAGGTCGTTTGTCTCATTCTCCCCAGTTTTCTTTTCTTTAGTTTATTATCGTCCAAAGCATGTGTTTTTTTCATTATTAGAATAGTATGTTATCTTTCTTCACTTTTTTAGTCTTTTAGCATATAAAATTCTTTCTTTTTATTTTTTTCTTCGTATAAAAACACATACACACGAGCACACTATTTTTCTTAAAAATAGTAGCCCCTTTTGGACCTCCCGGTATCGAGCTCACTCTCCCATAGTGACACGTGCCACTTTCAGAGAGTCCTTAAGTGGTGCACGCCGTGTCCAGGTGGCGCGAGCGAGGTTATGATGTGGCGTGCGCCCCTCTGCTGAAAACCTGTGGCTTTCCAGTAGCCCTTTTAGTAACTTTTTCTGCCTATTTTTTTTTCTATCTGTTGGAATTCTTGTTGAAATACCATATTTTATGTTTCTTTCTGTTACAAAAACACTTGCACAAAAAGAGTATGATGTTTTCTCAAAACAGTAGCCCCTTTTTGGGCCTTTGGATGACAAGCTCACTTTTACATAGTGACGCGCGTCGTATCTAGAGGCCCAAAAGTGGCGCACGCTATAGACAGATGGCATGCGCTAGGTTAGGAGGTGGCATGCACCACCTCTATTTAAAACCAATGGCTCCCAGTAGCTTTTTTTACATCTTTTCAGTCTTTAACAGTATGCTTTATATGCATCAACTGCACTGACATGCTGTCATCTCCCATTTGACATGTCTTTAAGTGTAACTGTGTGTAGAAAGCCTTAGTTTTAAGTTAGGTTTTACTTCATTGTTTTCTTTTTAATGTTCTCTCTTCAACCCCCTTTCTGTATGTGTTGCTTTTGATCAATTTAAGACAAGAACAAAATGAAACGGTTAAGTAGAGGCCGTTCTTCGGATCGGGTGAGAGGGGTGCCTAATACCTTCCCCTTTCGTACCCTAGCTCCCAAACTATTTTCTCTGGTAAGGACGGACTAGTTCCCTTGAAAGTCTTTGGTTTCTTGGTTTATCCAAAAACCAAGTTGCGACTCCAATTTTGCGGCCCTTAACACAGACGCATTTGGAGAAAAACCTCTCTTTTCATTTTCTCGTGGTTTGTTCCATATGATACCAATTTTTGGAACGGGAGAAAAAAGAAAAGGAAAAAAGGACGGGTTCCTCACTGTGGCAACTCCACTGGGGATTCTTTTTAAAAGTGAGCAAAACTTGAAGAATGTTTCAATTGTTCTTGTCTTAAATTTATCATTAGTATTCGCATGACATGAATGGTTTTCCATCTCCTTTCATCTCTTTTTCATTGGGGACTTTTCCAAAACAAAAGAAGAAAAGTGAAAATAAAATAAAACAAATGCTTACCTACCATTCACTTTGGCGGTTTATTGTCTCGGAGCTATATGGGGAAAATAGGCAAACCTTCTGGCCGTATTCCCCTTTGGATACATGCAAAGAAAGGTCATTGCGTACTGTTTGACCTGGACAGGTACTACTTGATCGAGGAGGTATATTTTTAATTTCTATTCAGAAGGTACTCAGTTACTAGACTACCAAGCCTTCTCATATACATTTAGTCAGCTTAGAACTTTCCCTTTAGGATAAATACCCTTATAGGCTATCTGCTTTTATTTTGTGTTTGCTTTTGATTGATTAAAGTAACTCTTTTTTTTAGCAGGGTTTTATCACCCGAGTCTCATTTTCTCTTTCCCAGGGCCCTCTATGGTTTTTCCAGTGTTTGACGCCATTAGGCCGTTGCCTAACCTCGATCATTTTTTTTAAGCTGGGTTTCATCACCTTAGTCTCATTTTTATCTTTCCTGGGACCCTCCGTGGGTTTTTCTGTGTTTGACGTCGTTAGGCCATTGCTTAACCTCTGTCATTTTCGTTGAGCCGGGTTTCATCACCAGAGTCTCATTTTCTTTTTCTCGGGACCCTCTGTGGGTTTTCCCGTGTTTGATACCGTTAGGTTATTGTTGAACCTCTTTTCTTTCTTTTGAGCCGGGTTTTATCACCCAAGTCTCATTTTCCTTTTTTCGGGGCCCTCCGTGGGTTTTCCCGTGTTTGACGCCATTAGGCTGTTGTATAACCTCTGTTATTCTCTTTGAGCCGGGTTTCATCACCCAAGTCTCATTTTTCTCTTTCCCAGAACCGTCTGTGGCTTTTCTTGTGTTTGACGCTGTTAGGTAGTTGCTGAATCTTTTTTCTTTCTTTTAAGTCGGGTTTCATCACCCGAGTCTCATTTTCTCTTTCTCGGGACTCTCCGTGGGTTGTCCAGTGTGTGACGCCGTTAGGACATTGCCTAGCTTTCGTTATTTTCTTTTTGATCTGGGTTTTATCACCCAAATCTCGCTTTCTCTTTTCCGGGACCCTCCGTTGGTTTTTCTGTGTTTGACGTCGTTAGGCCATTGCCTAACCCCTTCGTCATTTCTTTGAGCCGTGTTTCATTAACCCGTACCTCTTTCTTCTTCCGAGATATCTGGAGAATGTCTCAAACCCTTAAGTCATGAGTTTCGGACCGGACTTCTCTCTTCTGCATCTAGGACTGAGCCTCATCAGCCCGTCTTTTGGTATTTTTGTTCTAGGACCCCTTCGAGATTGTCCCGAACCTTTGCAGACGTTCGGCTCTTAGCCCAATCTCTTCTTTTTTTGTAAGAGTCGAGTTTTCACCGACCCATACCTCTTTCTATCTGGGACCCTCCGTTGGTCATCCTGAGTATCTTAGTCATTGGGCTGAGATCTAGTCAAATATTTGGTTAGGTCCCGCACCTTTCCCCTTTGTGTTTAGTTCACCCGGAATTCCCTGAGTTCCGAGTTCCTTCGCCATCGAGCAACGACTCGATGTTTCCCGATGATAGTCTTCAATTTTTTGTCTTCTTAAGGCGTAAAAATTTATAGTGTAAGTCGGTCTTTGTCATCGTATCTCCTTTATTATGTAAATCGGTCTTTGTTACCGTATCCCCCTTTTACAGAGTTAGTTATGTCAAGGTATAAGTCAGTTTTGTCCCTCATCCTTTGCCGTTCGAGCTCCGACCTGTCGGCTAAGTTGGTATCGTCCCGACACACGACCTCCCTTGCCACACGAGCTCATCCTCGTTTGGATAGGTTGCGCTTCGTCTCTCATCCCCTTTTATTTCTAACCGTAGAGATTCAGAGTCTCGACGGATGCCGGTATCATCCCGCAACCATTCTTTTGTTTCCATAACTGTAGAGAGATAAGTCTTGACGAAAAGCCACGCTGCCAAGCCCGCAACCTTTTAGCTGCTTGGCAACATGTTCTTTTTCCCTTTGGTTACTCTTCCGAAGCCTTCCTTTTTTTTTCTAATCGTAGAGATTTAGAGTTTCGACGAAAGCTGGAGCTTCTCGCAACCTTTCTTTTGTCTTATTCATAGAGAGATAAGTCTCGATAGAAGTCGGGCTCCTCTTGCAAAAACTTGTTTTCTTTGGCCGTAGAGATACGTCTTGACGGATAGGCCGGTATCATCCCGTTCCCGTATTTTTCCTTTTTTCTTTTCCCATAGAGACTCAGCCTTCTAAGACTCGACGAAGAGGGCAAGTCGATATCGTCCCACAACCTCGGTATTTTTGTCTATCGTTTGAGTTTTAGAGTCTGAGCGGACAAGACGGGCTCCTCTTGCAAAACCTTTTTTCCTTTGGCCGTAGAGATATGTCTCGACAGATAGACTAGTATCGTCCCATGCCCGTATTTTTCTTTTGTTCTTCGACCGTAGAGACTTAGCAGATCGTGTACATCTTCTGCCTGTACCTATCAGATAAGTCTGTGCGGAGGTGAGCTATAATTTCGCGTGCTCACCACAAACACTAACAATAGTCATAATAATTTGCATGTTATTATTGTTAGGAAAATAGTTTAGTTTTTCCAAGAATATTTATACAATATCGATTCAATTATTCCGTGAATCCCATAATTATCGGTTCAACCATTTTGTGTTACTCATCTTCATTTCATCATTCCACTTATAAGAGGAAATATGCATAATAATGTTTCTCAAAACTTTTCTTTTTCTAGTTATAGATATCTCATCATCTCTCATCATCTTTCATCATCGTTAAAAGTTATCATATCCATTATCTCTCAATAGAGAATTGTTCATCATAATATTATTCACCTCTCAGTTGAGGATCTTCAGATACATTACATCATCACCTTTTAGTGGAGGTTTCTAATAACCACCTCTCAGTGGAGTTTTTTCAATATCATTACCATTTACTCACTTAGTAGTAAAAATCACATATTTTATTCATCACGTCCATTTAATAGTCGTAACATTATGATTAGCCATTTATTCGTCATATCATTTCATCAATCATTTTACTTTGTAGTAATATCAAACTCAAAAACTCTTCTTGTAGCCATGGGGTTGTTTTCTTCTCATAACCAGGAGTTGTTGCAGTATTACATCCGTGAATGTCCTGCCTACACAGGTGGATATGGCTAAAGATCATTCCCTGGGCCACTCAACAATCCTCAGTGTTAGAGCTGAGAATGTCTCAGCCTAGTCAGTGGACAATGCCACAAGCATTGTCCATCACACTATTGCATATACCCACCTGTTATCGGGGGTGTAAAATATCCACTAATATCACACTCTGGCATATACTCACACATTATCATGTGTGCGATATATCCACCAATGTCACACCATGGTATATACCCACACATTATCAGGTGTGTGATATATCCACCAAGTTATCCAGGCTATGGTAATAACCAAAGATACAATTTTCATATTAAATATATATCATCTTTCTCTTTTATTCAAAAGACTTCACAAGTAGCTCGTATAATCACAGGTCTCATATTTTACACATTTCTCATAAATTATGCATTGATAGATTTCAAAAAGAAGATTCATGTTCTCAGACCATACGTAGGTCGCCTATTAAGAAGAGAATTTTCGTAACATCATTCATTTCATAAAAGAAGATTTCACATACTGTTCTTCTCATTTAGAACTACAATTTTTAAGTTCCAACATTTTTATAGATCATTTATGCCCACAAAATAATTTTTTTCTCAAGCTAAAGTCATCATGTAAACCCATTTATTTCTAAGTCTAAGTTTTTATAGATATAATTTCATAAGCTAACCATCTGAGAAATTATACTCAATTAAATGTTCTATGTTTAGATATTTCTCATACTTTCCATAACATATCAATTGCTTCCATATCTTTATTCCCACAAGGATATTAACCATGTTACTATAGAAAACACCCATGTTTTAGAAAATAATTACAAGAACTTTCATAACCATTCTCCAAATCATTTGAATTAAGAAATCTTCTTAAAGTATAAAAGCGTCACATATTCCATTTCTAAAGAAAATATTTGAAAATTACTATAACCATCACACAACTTATAATAAATAAGTTAGTGATAAAGAATCCACCTCAATAGTAGCGTAGGTTGGGATCGCTCCTCACGTTCCAACATTCGATTCCTCCTTTCGACTCCTCCTAGACATTGTTAACTAAAGAGTGACCCTAAAGGGTGGGTAAATATGGTCTTTTAAGATCACGTGTATTTTTAAAAAATATTTAAAACAACTATGAACAAGAAAACAATATATAGAGATATTCACAAGCAAGTAGAATGGAGATAAAGAGTTAGAGAAGGATGATACCGTAAATTTATAGTGGTTTGGCTATCACAACCTACGTCCACTCCTCAAGCTCCACTGGAGAACCTCCACTATTGATAATCACTTACGGGTGTACTTCAAACCTTTTACAAAGATGCACACAGTTGTGTTACGAAACTTCCATGCTTCTAGCACTTGTGATCTTTCCATTTGTGTGCTACACCACACACAAAGACAAGTAATGGGTGACTCACCCTTACTTCTACAGAGTTATTGTAATAGTTTGATGTAAGAACATCAATCAAATACTCTCTCAACTGAGTAAAATTTTATAATAAGCTCTCAGATGAAAAACCAAAATTAGAATGATAGGCAATAGCTGATATGATTTTCTTTTAAAAATAGCATAATAGAAATCTATACCTCTTGATGTTGTGTGAATGATTTCTAGTGGATTCTCTTTGTATCAGTGTATGAGTATATGAGAGTGAGAGTATGCATTTCGTCTCTAATGTTCTGCGTTATGAGGTTGCTGCTTTAAATACCTTCAAGAAATAACCGTTGTAGTTAAAGATCTTTTTTTTGAATTTCTGAAATCACGATCAAATCTTCCTTAAATCAAGCAGTGATTTTTGTTGATCTGATCTGAAATGATTTGCAATCATCTCCATAAATAAACTTGACCCTCAATCTATTCGTTGCATTTCAAAAATCTTCTTTTAAAGTTGCACTGAAAATCACGGCTGGTCTTTGCATCAAATCCTTAAGATTTTGCAATAGTACTTTTCTTGATTTGTGTAAGATTCTTTGTGATCTGATCTTAAAATAATTTGAAATCATATCCATGTTTAAAATTGATCTCCATCGGGCCATTTTAATTCAAAATGATTTGTGAAATCACGCTAAAATCATAACTGAACTTCGCAAGATTTGCGCTAATGATTTACTGAAATTGCGCCCTTGGGTCGACTCAAATTCCTTAGGTCTTGGATTCTTCGTCTGTGGGTTGACTCATAATGAAGTTTGTGTCGATTAGAATTCCATAGACTTTATAATCTTTGTTTGTGGGTCGACTCACGATGGTGATGTCTCAGTTTCTTTCTCTGGATTTCAGTTGGGTACTTATCTTGGGTCAGCTCACGCTTGCCTTGGGTCGAATCATGATTATCTTGGGTTGACTCATGGTCGCTGCACAGGAAAGTCACGACAGCTTTGTGACTTGGGTCGACTCACCAATGCCTTTGGGTCGACTCATAGTTGTCTGCTGCACAAGATGCCGAGGGCATGTACATTTGGGTCGACTCAAATATTGAGTTTCTTCGAAAATCTTTCTGTTTTTCTTATGAGTTTATGCCTTGTTTGGAAATTGGTTTAACAATTCTCTTAATCATTTAATACTTTGATTTAACACCTAAAATAACTTCCCAACTTGTTAAATACAAGGTTAACCTCAATCATGGGTGTTAACCGTTCATAAGCGTTAAAATCATTTGAATGATTCATTTAGTCTTTATAAAAAGATATATTCCAAAAATATTTGATCTTTATTAAAGCTTTATTTGTTATCATTAAAATTAATAAACACTTTATAAAACCCTGGGGGTAACAATCTCTCCCTTTTTGATGATGACAAACAATTTAAAGAAAACTCTTGATATGATAAACCATATGTTTCGAAATGCTCCACCTAAAGAGGTGCTTCCTTTTGTAAATAGAATTTTCCAATATTACAAATTAATCATTTATACCAAAAATTGAAATCAACCATTTATACATATGCAAATCAGAATCATCTTAAAACAATGAATCATTCAAACATATTGATACCAATTTGTTAAACACATAAGTTATATTTCTGATTTCTTTGCTTATGCCTTCTGTTCTTATTTTTCTTTGCTTATGCATTCTTTTTTTCTTTATTTTTCCCTTTTTTTTGGTTTTTCTTTATTTCTCCCCCTTTGTCATCTTAAAAAATAGAAAATGTGCATACCAAAAATGAGAGACGACATACATACCAAATAGAGAAAAATTACATTCATTCATAAGAACCAAGATCATATGTATATAACCAATATTGTGTCAAAATTTGCAATCATGCAACACGTATGTTCTTTGAGGCAGCCCATAGAAACAGAGATAAAAGAGAAGAGGGAAGGTAGAAAATATAGAAAACCAAAAGAATCCATCACATTTTTTATTCCATTTTGCTTTTTGTCCCATTGCAGTTTCTCCTTTTTTTTATTTTTTCTTTTCTAAGTGTCATCTTCCTTTTTCTCGAGTTCTTCTAAGAGGTCGAAGATCGACTGCTTGCCTTTTTTCTTGGCTGGCTCAGTCATCTTCTCCTTTCCTTTACCCGAAACCTTCTCTTTTCCTTTAGAAGAGGCAGTCTTGAATTCTTGCTCTGAGATCTCCTCAATATGAATTCTCTTCGCTGGAGCTACTTCATTATTGATATTCTAACAATATTCTCGCTCATCTTTCTTAGCGGGGGTTTCTAAATGGATTGTGGCCCATTCCATGAATTCCCAAATTTTGCGGAGGACCTCATTTATTTTTCCTCCAGTACCTCGATCATACTCACAACGTACACTATTGAGAAAGAGGTCACTGGAAAGGAGGAAGTCCTTCATGTTCTTTTTCATATCTAGAACTGTAAAACCCGATATTTTTTTTAAAAATATATATTATTAAAAAAAAAATTAATTAATTAAAATAACTAACTAATTAAAAATTTAATTAAATAAACTAATAAAAAGATTCTAAACTTTTAATAT
>JAUTBS010436139.1:0-15674 GCA_032361285.1 Aequorea victoria | reverse complement strand
GACGTCTCAGGTTCCTCCGGAGGCTGGTGTTCGTCCTCCGCATGCCCGCGGCGGGGGTAGAGCGACTCGAGCTAGCCGGGGTGCTACTTTTGGTGATGAGGCGTCCCTCCCTCAGGTTCCTCGGGAGGTGGTGGTCTATCCTCAGGGATTCCCATACGTCGTCCCTATCCGCGTCCCTGAGGTACTGGAGTTGCGTCCGACGGGGAACGAGCAGGTATGCCTTTTATCCTTAGGTCAGCCTTTTCTTCTTTTCTTAACCATATATATGTCTTTTATTTGGTTTTTTAACACAAGTACTTTTCTCTTTTCTTTTCAGGCTTTCCAGGTTTCCCGAGCTTATATGGAGCGCTGGGCCCAGTCTTAGCTCGAGAGGCCCTATTTTCTAATAAAATTGATAGGCTAGAACAATTAATGAGAAAGGACAGAGAGGTCGATGAATATATGCTTGACATTGGAGGTCTTTGACTCTTTCCCGATGCTAAGTTGCTCGATAAATTTAAGATGTCTGACATGGAAAAGTTTGACGTTACCGGGGATCTCCGGATTCACCTACGAATGTACGTCAATACCTTATTTCCCATGGGCATCGACGAACAGCTGAAGGCATAGCTATTCCAAAGGTCTCCCTCAGGGGCTACTCAATGTTGGTTCCTAACTTTAGAAGCCACTAGAATAACTTGGGAGGATATTGCTACCGTATTTATCGGACAGTATAACTACAATGTCCAACTGGATGTAACAGTAAGGGAGCTGGAGACCACCAAACATAATGTCTAGGAAACTTTTGTGGATTTTCTGACCTGCTGGATGGGTAAAGCAGCAAAGATGACCAACCGACCTACAGAAAATAAACAGGTCCGAACGGTAGTGATAAACTTGCAACGTCAATTTAGAAAGTACCTCATCACTCAGCCACTCATGACTTTTGAGCAACTATTTGATGCGGGAATCCAGATTGAGGATGCCCTTCAGATGAAAGAGATTGAGAGAACAGAAGCGGGCACAAGTTAGCTGAAATCCTAGAGGCCTTATTAGAGTCAGAAAAGCTATCCAACCAAGCAAGCCAGCCAAAATCCGCCCCACAATAACATACTGAGGACCTCGAAAGTCAACCTTCTTAACCCTCAGGCAGGGCAGACTAGACCATCATTTCCACCCAGACCTTTCTAGATAGTATTCACTCAGCTGAGTGTAGCACTCTCCGTATTATTCACAAGGTTGATGGGGAAAGGGCACCTTAAGCCCCTTAATCCAGTGCCTCTTTCCAATCCACTCCCAATCAGATTCAACCCTGGACTGTACTGTGAATACCATCAGAGTCTTGGCATCCCATCAACAATTGCATGAAGCTTCGGCACACAATTCAGGACTTAATTGATAACAAGGTAATCCCACCCCCAACGGCGGTCAAGCCTAATGTTACCACCAATCTACTACTGAATCACATGAACCCACCCCCTTAGAATCTAAACCATATCCATATAGCTTCACCCTACTATGATCCTAGTGTTTACATTTTCTTAGAAGAGGCTGTCAGACTAAGCCCACCTCTCCCATAATAGAATTCTCTATTCTCTTTGGATGCAAAGGGGACTCTGTATGTAGAGGAAAATGATCTAGTAGAGCTGGAGGATACAGAGGAAATAATGGAGGAATGGGACAACATGTTGGAAAATGAAGAGGTGCGCGTGGAGTTCACCTTTTATAATCTAGACATAGATACCGACAATGATGGCTGGCTCTCTTTGGACGAATCAAGGAACAAATGTAAAGGCAGACAATCAGAAGGAAGTGGGGGTTGGAACAACCCCGATGATAATAACCTTTGTACCTCTATCACCCAACCATATGACAATATAGAACAGGCAGACACAGATGAACCGAAAAAGGAATTGGAGAGGAATCTAAGGAAAATTAGAACAGATAGAGGATTACGCACAAGAACAAAGATAGAGACAAGAACAGAGATAGAGGTAGGATCAAGAACAGGAGCAAGATCAAGGAAAGACTTAGTATTAGAACCTGAGAATGAGTCTAACAGCTAGACTTAAACTGGGTCTGAGAAAAGCCTAGAGTCGAACAAGTTGGGAAGTAGAGATGAGAACAGGGGAGCCGATAATGTGACAGAAATAGGGTCCACTAGGGTCAAAACTACCGAGAAAAAGAATAAGAGAAGAGGCACGCAGAATGCCAACCTAAATATCACGTCTGAAGAAAGAAAAGGCATTCTAAACTTTTTCGTTATTGATGATGATATTTGGGAATACTTAGGGCCCGATGACAGTTGGAAATATGAAGAACTGTGGGCGGTGAGGGAAATAAACCACTGAAAGGCAGAGAAAGAATGGGTCCTGGCCCTAGAACAAAATCCAGAAACCGACAGAGACCACCCATCAATCAACAAAGGAACAGAGGAAGTAGCGGAAGACGATTTGTGGGGATTAGAAGGACTAGACCTGTCCAAAGTAAACACTACTATAGCTCTATAGGATGGTCTGTGGGACCCCGAAGAAGAGGTCGAGCATTTGACCAGGAGTGGAAGACACTTTAAACCCGCTTACCTGGAGAAAGGTGAAGCTAGCCAACCCACAGTACAAGCTAGGGAAGAAGATGACGTTGTACTAAAATAGCTCAAGAAAATTAAAACAAACTTGAGTATTTGGGGGCCACTGATGGCATCCCACAAACACAGGCAAGCCATGCTGAGGGTTCTAAGTAAAACCGACATCTCCATTAACACTACTCTTGAGCAGCTGGTAGGAATGGTTGCTCCTACTCGGTTGAACAATGTCATTGCCTTCACCAAAAAGGATTTGCCCACCGAGGGACCTCTGCATAACAAGTACCTCCATATAGTAGCTAAGTGCCTCGAAAAATGGGTACCTGTGATTTTAATCAATAATGGGTTAACACTGAATGTCTTCCCACTCAAAATAGTGCACTACCTCAGGTTAAAAGAACAGGACTTCACACCAACTATCCAGGGGTACGAGCCTATGATAATACCTATAGAAATGTGTTAGGGGTAGTCAAGTTCACTATTACCATAGGACCCACCGAAAGAGAGATAGAATTTTATGTGTTGGATGTGCCGGCCTCCTTCAATCTATTGTTAGGCCAACCTTGGTTGCATGACCCCAATGTACAAGCAGTTCCATCCACCCTCTATGAAAAGGTCAAAATGATAAGGGATGGGGTTATCTTGACTATTTTTTGCGAATTAAGCATCCAGACTCCTGCCACTGATGGCACCCCTTTGCTTGAAATATAGCATTGGGAAAAAGATCTCACCCTGAGTTGTTTTGAATTCGATGAATCCGTAGCTATTCAAACTTTCATGGCTGGAGAGAAGCGATACATAAAACCTCAGGCGGTTACAATGATGGACAAATTGTTATACTTTCCAGACCTAGGGCTTGGAAGAAGTTAACAAGGTAGAACTGAACTGATAGACGTTCAGGGAAATAGCAATACCATCGATCTGGGATACAAGCCAACAGTCTAGCAATTTGCTAAGGAGGAAGTGGAAGCACAGAGGAAGGCATGGGCCAAAAGAAGTAAGACAGAATATCTAGCCCCGTTGCCAGCTTATGAGCCTCTGAATGGGTACTTTATAAATAAAGGCGATACTTTCCCATTCTGTGGATTTCCAAAACCATGGTTTGATGAGGGGTCCGGGCAGAAGACACCCAAGTTAGAAATATTCTTTGAACATCAGCTGACAGACAGTGAGCTCGTGGAGGACGAGACAAAAGATAAAAGGCGTAGCAGAGAAAGCATCTGAGAAAGACTATATTGAGGATCTAGAGGAATTCACATTGGGGTTGCTCTTTCAGGGAGCAGCTCAAATAGACGTGGAGGAAGACATAGAGGCAATCAACATGCTGAGCAGCGATGCGCCTATCGACTGTTCTGGTCTAATAGCGAATGTGGGTAGCATTTTAATAGATAATTGGGCTTACAGATACAATGTCTTGGATGATGTCATTAGTGAGTCATAGTCTGAGTCTGACTTGCCTACATTTACAGATTTAGAGTCCAGTGGTGAGTCCACCGAGCACCAACCTGTTAGGGTGTCTCGGTCTTCTATTTTAGCTCAATACATGTCAAAATTAGTAACCTTCGCTACTGATAATAATAATAATAATATGGAGAACTATTCCAATTACTCTATTGTACTTCTATTTCAATGTTTAATTGCTAACTCAAAAGATTTTGATGGGGTTGTTCCCCAGGAACTGAAACTTTTAATTAAAAAGGAGGAAGAGATGCGCGCTAAACTTTTAATTGAAGAAATTTTTTAAATAAATTTAACTACTGAGAAGGATCCCCAAATGGTCTAGATCGGTTCTGCTTTATCAAACGAAGAACGTGTGTCATTGATCAAATTATTAAAGTAATTTAAAGATGTCTTTGCGTGGTCATATGCAGACATGCCCAGAAATGGCACAGAACTCGTCCAGTACAAAATTCTTCTCTACCCCAATGTTAAAGCCATGAAACAAAAGCTGAGACGATTAAGACCCAATTGGACCCTCAAAATAAAGGAGGAAGTTACCAAGCAAGTGAACACCGGCTTTTTTCAGGTGACAGACTACCCCCAATTGGTTGCTAATATTGTCCCTGTGCCAAAGAAAGATGGTAGGGTGTGAGTTTGTGTTGACTTTTGTAATCTTAACAAGACAAGTCCGAAAGATGACTTCCCTGTGCCACACATAGACATCCTTGTTGACAATACTACTGGCCATGCCCAGCTATCATTTATGGATGGATTCTCTGGTTACAACCAGATCCTCATGGCCCCTGAAGATAGAGAAAAGACTACGTTCACCACGCCATGAGGGACGTATTGTTATCAAGTTATGCCTTTCAGTTTAAAAATGTAGGAGCCACGTATCAACGTGCTGCAACGGCATTACTCCATGACATGTTACATAAAGAAGTGGAAGTATATATCGATGATATGATTATCAAATCCAAAGACCATGAAGGACATACCCTGTCCTTGGAAAAATTCTTTGACAGAATCTGGAAGTACCAAATGAGGCTGAACCCACAGAAGTGTGCTTTTAGAGTCAAAGCACGCAAAATGTTAGCATTCATCATCACCCAAAGAGGGATAGAGGTGGACCCTTCTAAAAGTAAGGCAATTCTAGAAATACCGCTCTTAAAGACAGAGAAAGAAGTTAGAGGATTCCTTAGAAAGATTCAATTCATTGGTCGTTTTATCTCGAAGCTAACTACAACCTGTCAACCTCTTTTTCGTTTACTCAGAAAGAATATGAAATTTTAATGGGATCAGCATTTCCAGACTGCCTTCGAGTATATCCAAGAGTACATACAAAAGCTTTCAGTTTTTTCCCCTCTGAAACCAGGTAAACCATTAATCCTGTACCTATTAGTGAATGAGCCTGCAATGGGCTGCATGCTAGCACAAAAAAAGGATAACGACGAAGAAAGGGTTGTGTACTACCTAAGCAAGAAAATAACAGATTGTGAAGTCCGATATACACCACTAGAGAAAACTTGTTGGGCTTTGGTGTGGTCATCGAAAAAGTTATGACACTACATACTGGCATACCCAGTAGTGTTGATTTCTAGAATGGACCCACTCAAGTACCTATTCAAAAAGCTTATATTGACAGGAAGATTGGCCCGATGGTTACTATTATTGGCCGAGTTTAAACTGCACTACAAGACCAAAAAATTGGTAAAAGGACAAGTCATAGTTGAATTCTTAGCCAATAAGCCAGTTGAGGGACAAGAAGACTCAGATTTTCAATTTCCCAATGAAGACGTGTTGAAAGTTGGGAATGAGCTGTGGATGTTATAGTTTGACGGTGCCTCAAACCAGTATGTTTATGGGATCGGGATACTGCTAGTCATTCCAGATGATTTGCATATTCCGTTGGCCTATAAACTGAACTTTGAGGTCACCAACAATTAAGCTGAATATGAAGCATTTATCGCCAGGATTGAAGCTGCCTTGGAATTAGGAGCGAGAAAATTAGAAGTGATTGGTGACTACACCTTACTCGTCTCCTAAGCCAGTGGGAAATGGAAAGTTAAGGAGGAGAAACTGATATCGTACTACTAGGATCTCGATCGACTTATTCCCAATTTTGAGGAAGTCATTTTTATCCATGTACCTTGACTTCAGAATAAATTTGTTGATGCCCTTGCCACTCTTATCTCAATGATTGACATACCCCCAAAGACCAAAATGAGGCCTTTAGTGATTGAACAGAGGACCATGAGAGTATACAAAGTTGCAGTCTTAGAGCAAGAAGAAGGAGATGGTTTGCTATAGTTCCATGACATCTTGAACTTCATTAATGAGGGGAAATATCCAAAAGATTCTAGTGAAAAGGACAATAGAGCCATTAGAAGATTAGCATCTGAATTCATCATTTATGGAAGAAAGCTGTACAAAAGGGCTTATCTAGGGGTGAATAAGATTTGTGTAACTAACGAAGAATGTCAATAAATCGTGAAAGAAGTGCACAAAAGAGTCTATGGGCCTCACATGAACGGGATGATGTTGGCCAAGAAGATCTTACGACAAGACTATTTCTAGATAACAATGGAAACAGACTGTGTTAAGTTTGCCAAAAGATGCCGCAAGTGCCAAATTTACGCAAATCTAGTACACTTTTCACCATCAAAACTCTACAGTATAACTCCTTCTTGGCCATTTTTAGTCTGGGAAATAGACATCATTGGCAAAGTCACGCCGAAGGCTTTGAACGGACATGAATTCATCTTAGTAGTCGTCAACTATTTCACTAAATGGGTCGAGGTTGTTTCCTTTTTAGTCCTTAAAGCTTCTCACGTGGCCAAGTTTATCAAACATAACATCATATGCCGATATGGTGTTCCTCACAAAATTATATCAGAGAATAGATCTCACTTCTAAGGAAAAGTACTGGATTTGCTGGAAAAGTACAGAATCACCGCGCACAAGTCATCCCCGTACAACCGCAGACCAATGGCGCAGTCGAGGCGGCTAATAAAAATATTAAGAAAATCCTACAAAGGATAATAGAAGCTGGTAAGGATTCACCGGAAAAGTTTCCGTTCACCTTTTGGGGATACAGGACGTCAATCCGAGCATCGACAGGAGTCACCAGCTACTCTCTAGTATACGGGATGGAACTTGTTCTACCCATAAAACTAGAGATTCCTTCTCTTTGAGTAATAGCAGAATGCAGTGTACCAGAAGTGGGTTTTCACGATTTTGATGCCGTTAGGTCATTACCTAACCTCTGTCGCTTCTTTGAGCTAAATTTCATCACCCGAGTCTCTTTCTCTTTCCCGAGACCTTCCATGGGTTTTTCCAGTTTTGACATCGTTAGGTCGTTGCCTAACCTCTGTCGCTTCTTTTGAGTCAGGTTTCATCACCTGAGTCTCTTTCTCTTTCCCAGGACCCTCCATGGGTTTTCCCAATTTTGACACCGTTAGGTCGTTGCCAAACCTCTGTCACTTCTTTTGAGCCGAGTTTCATCACTCGAGTCTCTTTCTCTTTTCGGGACCCTCCGTGGGTTGTCCTGATTTTGATGCCGTTAGGTCGTTGCCTAACCTTTGTCGCTTTATTTTGAGCTGGATTTCATCACTCGAGTCTCATCTTTCTCTTTCCTGAGACCCTCCGTGGGTTTTCCCAGTTTTGACGCCTTTAGGTTGTTGCCTAACCTTTGTCACTTCTTTAGAGCCAGGTTTCATCACCCGAGTCACTTTCTCTTTCCAGGGACCCTTCGTTGGTTGTCTCGTGTTTTGCGTCATTAAGCCGTTGCCTAACCTTTGTCGCTTCTTTTGAGCCAAGTTTCATCACCCAAGTCTCATTTTCTCCCTCCCGGGACCGTCCGTAGGTTTTCCCATTTTTGACGTCATTAGGCCGTTGCCAAACCTTTGTCATTTTTTATTCAGCCGGGTTTCATCACCCAAGTATCGCTTTCTCTTTCCCAGGACCTTCCATGGGTGTTCCTGGGTTTGACGTCGCTAGGTCGTCGCCTAGCTTTCATCATTTTCTTTCTTTGAGCCGAGTTTCATCACCTGAGTCTCATTTTCTCTTTCTTGTGACCCTCCGTTGGTCATCTCGTGGCTTGATGCCGTTAGGCTGTTTGCCTAACCCCTTTCGTCGTTTTCTTTGAGTTGGGGTTTCATAGACCCTTTGCCTCATTTTCCTTTTGAGACCTCCCGAGGATGTCTCAAACCCTTGAGTTGTTAGGTCTCGGACCCGACTTCTATCTTTTGCGTCTAGGACCCGGTCTCATTCAACCCGTGCCTTGTTATTTTTGTTCTAGGATCTCTCCGGGGTTATCCCAAACCTTTGCGGATGTTGGGTTGTTAGCTCAACCTTCTTTCTTTCGTAAGAGATGGGTTTTCACTGACCCATACCTCTTTTTTTTTGGGACCCTCTATTTGTCATCTCGAGTCTTTTAGTCGTTGGGCCGGGATCTAATCAAACTTTTGGTTAGGTCCTGCGCCTTTCCCCTTTGTGATCTGTTCACCCGAAATTCCCTGAGTTCCGATGTCACACCCCAATGAGGGAATTGTGACTGGCCATTGTTCATGGGCCTGTGGCCCAATGAAACTAAGAAAGCCTTAACCCGATATAGCTATTAAATGCGGAAATAATTAAATCAACTCCCATGCCTAATCATCTTTTGTTTCATTTGGCTGGGTCTCAACTGGCACCTCTTTTCTCTTTCCCGGAGCCTTTCAGGGGTGTTTTTGTTTTTAACGCCGTTCGGCCGTTGCCTAACCGTCAGTTGTTTCTCTTTTTTCTAGGTCTTGACCCGTGCCTTTTTCTCATCACCGGGACCCTCTGTGGGTTATCCCGGGTTTGACGTCGTTAGGCCGTTGCCTAACTGTCAGTTGTTTCCCTTTTTGCCGGGTCTCGACCCGTGCCTTTTTCTCTTCCCCAAGACCCTCCGTGAGTTATCCCGGGTCTGACGCCGTTAGGCCGTTGCCTAACCATCAGTTTTTTTTTTTGGGTCTCGACCCATGTCTTTTTCTCTTTTCCAGGACCCTCCGTGGGTTTTTCCGATTTTGACGCCGTTAGATCGTTGCCTAACCCTTTTCGTCACTTCTTTAAATCCGGGTTCAAGCAAACTCATGCCTCTTTCCTCTTTCGAGATTTCTGAGAATATCTCGAACCTCTGAGTTGTTAGGTTTCGGACCTACTTCTCTCCCTTTGCGTCTAGGACTGAAATTCATCAACCCGTGCCTTGTTCTTTTTATTTGGGACCCCTTAGGGGTCATCCCAAACTTTTCACAGTTGTTGGGCTGTTCGCCTAACTTTCTCTTTTCCGTAAGAGCCATGTTGTACCAACCCAGGCCTCTTTCTTTTCGAGACCCTCCGTTGGTCGTCTCATGTTTCTTCGTTGTTGAGCCAGGGTCTCGACAAAAAAATTTTGACAAAGCCCCGTGCCTTTGCCGTTCGTGTTTCGTTCGCCTGGAATTTTCTAAATTTTGGGTTCCTCTGACATTTGAGCCACGGCTCGATGTTTCCGGATGATAGTCTTTTGTAGTCCTCAGGCAATCGCTATGTAAGTCGAGTCCGTGCCGCATCACCCGTATAAGTTGGGTTCGTCCCGCATCACCCGTATAAGTCGGGTCCGTCCCGCATCACGTGTGTAAGTCAGGCCCGCCATGCATCACCCGTTTTTGAGTCAGTTTATTGGTATAAGTCGGGTCCGTTCTACATCCATCGCCGTCAGAGCTCCGGCTCCACGGAAAAGTTGGGTCGCCCCCGCACGTGACCTCACTTGCCGTCAGAGTTCACCCTCCACGAAAAGGTCGTGACTCATCTCCCCATCCCCTTTCTTTTCATCGGTAGAGATTCAGAGTCTCGACGAAAGTCGGGGCTTCCTACAAACCTTTCTTTTTTCTGCTGTTTGAGATGCAGGGTCTCAAACGGAAAGCCGATGCACACTGAAAAATCTCTTTTTTCTGTCGTTTGATGCTTCTCAGACGGAAAGCCGGCGCACACCGCAAATCTCTTTTTTCTGCCATTTGAGACTTCTCAAATGGAAAGTCGGTGCACACCGCAAAATCTCTTTTTCTACCATTTTAGACTCCAGTCTCAGACGGGAAGCCGGCTCCGTCCCGTATTTTTCTTTTCTGCCGTCTAAGACTTCTTAGATGAAAAGCCGGTGCACAATGCAAAATTTTTTTATTTACCGTTTGAGACTCCGGTCTTAGATGGCAAGCCGGGTCCGTCCCGTATTTTTCTTTTCTTCCGTCTGAGACTTTTTAGACGGAAAGCCGGCGCACACCGCAAAATTTCTTTTTCTACCGTTTGAGACTCCGATCTCAGATAGCAAGCCAGGTCCGTTCCATATTTCCCTTTTCTGCCGTCTAAAACTTCTCAGACGGAAAGCCGACGCACACCACAAAATTTATGTTTCTACCATTTGAGGCTCCGGTCTCAGATGGCAAGCCGGGTCTGTCCCATATTTCTCTTTTTTGCCGTCTGAGACTTCTTAGACGGAAAGCCGGCGCACACCGCAAAATTTTTTTTTCTAGCGTTTGAGGCTCCGGTCTCAGATGGCAAGTCGGGTCCATCCCGTATTTCTCTTTTCTGTCGTCTGAGACTTCTCAGACAGAAAGTCGACGCACAACGCAAAATTTTTTTTTCTACCGTTTGAGGCTCCGTTCTCAGATGGCAAGCCGGGTCTGTCCCATATTTCTCTTTTCTGCCGTCTGAGACTTCTCAGACGGAAAGCCAGTGCACACCATAAAATTTTTTTTCTACCATTTGAGGCTTCGATCTCAGATGGCAAGCTGGGTCCGTCCCGTATTTCTCTTTTCTGCCGTCTGAGACTTCTCAGGTGGAAAGCCAGCGCACACTGCAAAAAAAAAATTCTACCACTTGAGACTCCGGTCTCAGATGGCAAGCCGGGTTTGTCCCGTATTTCTTTTTTCGGTCGTTTGAGATTCAGAGTCTCAGATGGAAATTCGAGCATAATTACCTGCAATCTTTTTCCTTTTTGGGGTTTTCACGTGCTTCTTCGCCAGGTTTTAGTTACCCACCTTATGCCTTGCCGTCTAGCATACGTCTCCTGTGTCGTTTTCCTCGTAGCGTCATCTAAATATATTTTTTCTTCTAAAGCTGTGTCATTGTATCTTCTTAGGGTTACCATTATTCTGTCAGGTACTGACGTCATACCCGCCTGGATTCGATTGCCGAGTGGGAGACTCGCAAGATCAATTTTCAACCCGAAGAATCATATAATGTTAGGAGATGGAGATACAAATGCCGCATTGATCAGAACTCTGTCGGAGATGCAGAGAGCTCTGGAAGGCATGACCCTCACGCTTCAGGAGCAAACCCAGGCCCAAGTTTAGTGTCGAGCCGAAATCCGGACCCTTCAGGCGAATCAGGTTCCGAGAGATCAGTAGGGTGAAGTTGTTAACAACCAAGCTTGGGAGGAGGACCAGTATAGTACAAATCTGCTGGGAAATAAATTCACTCCTGGTATTCCTGCTGCTGTTGCTGCGGGTATTCCTGCTGGTATTTCTGCTGCTGCTGCTGTTGGTTTTCCTGCTACTACCACTGCTGGTGTTCCTGATGTTACAGCTACTACTGCTGCTACTGCTGTGGTAGACCCGGCCTTGGCCCAGGAGGCCTTACTATCAGATAAGATAGATAGGTTGGAAAAGGTGCTGAGGAAAGCCCGAGGGTTGATGAGTATATGCTGAACGTGGAAGGACTTTGTCTGTTTCCTGATACAAAGCTGCCCGAGAAGTTCAAGATGCCAGAGATGGAAAATTTTGATGGTACCGGCAATCCTAGGATTCACCTAAGAATGTATGTCGGTACCTTATCTCATATGGGCATCGACGATCATTTGAAAGTGCAACACTTCCACCGGTCCCTCTCCGGGACTGCTCAACATTGGTTTCTAACCTTGGAAGCCACCAGAACTAGAACTTGGAAGACACATTGCTACAGCTTTCGTCGGGCAGTACAATTACAATGTTCAACTGGACGTGACCATCAGGGAACTAGAGACCACTAAGTAGACCCCCCGAGAATCATTTGTTGATTTCCTGACCCACTGGAGTGGAAAGGCAGCCAAAATGACCAACCGGCCAATAGAGAAAGAACAGGTCCGGACGGTCGTGAAAAATTTGCAATCTCAGTTCAGAAAGTATCTCATCACTCAGCCACTCATGACTTTTGAGCAGCTGTTCGATGCAGGAGTCCAGATCGAGGATGCCCTCCAGTCGGGCAAAATTGAAAGAACAGAGGTTAAAGCCAAAACAGGAACAAGACAGCAGAGAGCTCGGAAGCCTTATTAAGGATAGAATTATTATGGGCAGAATTACTCTTATCCGAGCAGTTACCCCAGTAACCAAGCTGGTCCGAGCCAACCGAATCATAACATGCCGGGAGCTGTAGATGTAAACTTGCTCAACCCTCAACCATTCAACCCACGCCCGTTCAACCCGTAGTTGAGGCCATTCAGGCCACCGCCTGTATTTTTCTTAGCTCGGAGAGTCTTCAACGAACTTAGTGTTCCGCTCTTTGTGTTATACCCGAGGTTGTTGGCAAAAGGGCATGTGACTCCCCTTGAACCAACACATATTCCTAGCCCACCTCTGGCCAATTTTAATCCTGTAGTACCAGTATACTGTGCGTACCATCAAATGCCTGAACATGCCATCCAACATTGTATGAGGCTTCGATACAAAATTCAGGATCTGATTGATAACAAGGTGATCTCGTCCCCAACGGCGCCTAAACCTAATGTTACCACCAATCCCCTACCGAATCATATGAACCCAGCCCCTTAGAATACAAACCATATCCACACAATCTCACGCTGCTATGATCCTAGTGTCTACATCTGCCCGAAAGGGGCTATCAGACCAAGTCCACCCCTGCCGGAGGGGAATTCATTAAACTCTTTGGATGCAGAAGGAACTCTCTTTGTCGAAGAAAATGACTTGACAGAACTAGAGGATGCAGAGGAGATGATACAAGAAGAGGAGGGTTGGTAAGCTGTCTATGATGTATATGTAGGAATCGTTGTCTATGACCCCAATGTAAATGTGGGCTTTGACGGATGGATGTCATCAGATGATGAAAATGAGGTATGCACAGATGATGACTTCAGCGACAATGGGAATCTCGATGATGATGACTTCTATACTCCTGGAACCCCGCCAGATGATAGTGCAGAACTAACAGGCACAAGTAAACCAACAGAGGAATCAGAGGGGAACACAGGGGATACAGGAATAGGGCCTAGAAGGAAAATAGAGACAGAGGCTGTGATAGAAGAAGAAATGAATGAGACAGAGACAAAAATAGTAACCGTAGTAGGAATACTGTTAGAGTCAAAAATAGAGGCAGAAGCAATGACAGAAAAGGACTCGGGATCAGAACCTGGGGATGAGTCTAACAGTCAGATTCAAACCAGGGCTGAGAAAAGCCAAGGTCCACATATGTCGAGGGATACAGAGGAAAAAGGAAAAACCAGCGAGAAAGCCAAGGAAATGACAAGCATCGGGTCCAATGATTCCAAAATTGACCAGAACAGGATCAGGAGTAAGGGCAAAGAAAAGGCCGACCAAGATATCCCATCTAGAGAAGGGGAAGGTATACTAGACCTTTTCGTTCTCGATGATGATATCTGGGACTACTCAGGGCTCGATGGCAGTTGGAAGAAGAACAAGATGTGGGCAGCAGAGGGGATCACCCGCCAGGAAATAGGAAAAGAGCAGAGCCCACCTCCGAAGGAAAAATCAGAGGGTAACACAGACCACCCAACAATCGATACAGAAGCTGAGAAAATGGCAGAGGATGATCTATGAGGATTAGAAGGACTAGATTTGTCCAAAGTAAACCCTGCCACCGATCACCGGGACAGTCTGTGGAGCCTAGAAGAGGAGATCGAGCATCTGACTAGGAGTGGAAGACACTTTAAATCAGCCAACTTAGAAAGAGGTGAAGTCAGTCAATCTCAACCCGTAGTAGAGGCCAGAGAAGAGGATGATGCTGTACTGAGATAGCTCAAAAAGATCCAGGCGAACCTAAGTATATGGGGGCTACTAATGGCATCCCATAAACACAAACAAGCCGTGCTGAGGGCCTTGAGCAAGGCTGACATCTCTATAGATACTACTCCCGAATAGCTGGTGCGAATGGTTGCCCCTACGAGGCTGAAAAATGTCATTGGTTTCTCTTACAAAGATCTGCCACCTGAAGGACGTCTGTATAACAAACCCCTCCACATAATAGTGCAGTATATGGGGAAATGGGTACCTGTGGTTTTAATCGACAATGGGTCAGCACTGAATGTCTGCGCACTTAGAACAGCGAACTGTCTCGGGTTAAGAGAGCAGGACTTTACTCCAACCACTCAAGGAGTACGGGCATATGACAACACCTGCAGAAACGTGTTGAGGGTGGTCAAGTTTCCTGTAACTATAGGGCCCATTGACAATGAGATCGAGTTTCACGTTCTGGATGTACCGGCCTCCTTTAATCTATTATTAGGACGACCATGGTTGCATGACCCAGATGTACAAGCAGTTCCATTCACCCTCCATTAGAAAGTTAAAATGATATGGGATGGGGTAGTTTTGACTATATTTGGTGAATCCAGCATCCAGGCTACCGCCATTTATGGCACCCCCTTGCTCGAGATACAGCATGGGGAGGAGGATCTCACCCTGAGTGGTTTTGAATTTGATGAAACAACAACTATCCAGACTCTAATAAACGGAGATCAGTTGTATCTAAAATCTCAGGCAGTCATGATGATGGGCAAAATATCGTACTTCCCAGGCTTAGGGCTTGGAAAAAGTCAACAAGGTAGAACTGAATCAGTATGTGTTCAGGGCAATTGGTATACCTTTGATCTGGAATACAAGCCCACAAGACAGGACCTTGCTAAAGAGAGGGTGGAAGCACAGAGAAAGGCATGGGCCAGGAGCACCAATACAGAATACTTGGCTCCGCTACCAACCTATAGACCTCCAAATGGGCAGTATGTAAAGAAAGGCGAGACTTTTCCGTTCTGTGGATTTCCAGAACCATGGATCGACGAAGGGTCTGGGTAGAAAATACCTAGGCTGGAGATCTTCTTCAAGCACCAGCTGACAGACAGTGAGCCTGAGGAAGATGAGGTAGAAGATAAAGGCGTAGCAGAGAAAGCGCACAGAAAAGACTGGGCCGAAGACCTGGAGGAATTCACGCTGGGGTCGCTCTTTGAAGGAGCAGCTCCAACACATGCGGAAGAAGCCGTGAAAGAGGTCGTCATGCTGGGCAGCGACGATCCTGTCGACTGCTCCAGTTTAATAATAAGTGAGGGTAATGTTGCAACACAAAATTGGGCTTACGAATATAATGTTCTGAATGAAGTAGATAATGAGTCAGAGTCCGAGTCGGACTCGTCAATATCTACGGAGTCAGAGTCCAGTGGTGAGTCTGCCGAACATCCACCTGTTAGGATATCTCGGTCTTCTGTTACAACCAAGTACACGTCCAAATCTGTAACCCTCGATGACAATTATAATAATATAGAGAACTCTTCCTGTTATCCTGTTGTACTTCCTTACGAATATTTGATTCCTGATTCCGATGAATTTGATGGGATTGTTTCCCCGGAGTTAAAATTTTTAATTGAAAAAGAAGAAGAAATGCACGCTAAACCCTTAAT
>JAUTBS010436028.1:0-15676 GCA_032361285.1 Aequorea victoria | reverse complement strand
ACTACCGTTCGGACCTGTTCTTTCTCTGTAGGCCGGTTGGTCATCTTAGCTGCTTTACCCCTCCAACGGGTCAGGAAATCAACAAAAGCTTCTCGAGGGTTCTGTTTGGTGGTCTCCAGCTCCCTTATGGTTACATCCAGCTGGACGTTATAATTATACTGCCCGAAAAATGTAGTAGCAATATCTTTCTAAGTTCTGGTTCGGGTAGCTTCTAAGGTTAGAAACCAACATTGAGCGGCCCTTGAGAGGGACCGGTGGAAGAGTTGTGCTTTTAGCTGGTCGTCAATGCCCATGGGAGATAGGGTACCGACATACATCTGTAGGTGAATCCTAGGATCTCCAGTACCGTCAAATTTCTCCATGTCTGGCATCTTGAATTTCTTGGACAGTTTGGCATCGGGAAACAGACAGAGTCCTTCAACGTCGAGCATGTATTCATCGACTCCTCTGGCTTTTCTTAACACCTTTTCCAACCTATAAATCTTATCAGACAGTAAGGCTTCCTGGGCCAAGGTCGGGTCTATCACAGCAGTGGTAGCACCAGCAGTTGGTAGAGCAACATTAGCAGCTTGCTGAACATCATTAAAGATAACAACAGCGGGACTATTTCTCGGGGGGTCTGTGCTGTATTATTCCTCCTCCCAGAGTTGGTTATTAACTACTTCGTCCCGTGGATTTCTTAGAACCTAATTCAGTTGTAGGGCCCGAATCTCTTCTTGACATTGAACCTGGGCCTGGGTCTATTCCTAGAGCCTGAGGGTCATGCCTTCTAGAGCTCGCTGCATCTCTGACAGAGTTCGGATCAATGCAGCATTCGTATCACCATCTCCTACCATTGTGTTTTTCAAATTGGAGTCTGATCTTTTGAGTCTTCCACTGGGTAACTGAATCCAAGTGGGCGTAACGTCAGAGCTTGAAGAAGCAATGATACCCTGATAGATAGAATAAGAGATAGGAAATGAATCAACTCGTAAGACATTACAGCTTGTGATGACCCTACGAGAAGGGTGAAGTAGAAAAACAATGCGAAATAGCGAGGAACAAGACGGGTAGCTAAGACCCGACGGAGGAGCGCGTAAGAACCCCGAAAAAGAGCAAAAAAGATTGTGGGTGACGATACCCGACTTAAAATGAAAAAATAATCACGGTGCTTCAGCTTGACAGCTCAACGATAAAGGAACTCAATATTTCTTTGGAAAATCCTAAGTAAGAGAAACAAAGGGTGCGGGTGATAGAACCCGGCTTAAAAATAAATAGGACATAGAGATGCTAGATCTCTAGACCTAAGAAGGGGTTGCGGGAAAAACTGGGCTTAGAATAGCGTCTGAACTGCCTCAACGCCTCAAGATTCGTAAAGATCCTGAATATGGTACGAAGAAGGTGAGAGAAAGGCCCGTCTTTCCGTCAAGACTCTGAATCTCAAATGACAGACAAAAAGATAAAAGTTTGCGAGCCGGAGCTTGACTTTTCGTCTGAGACTGGAGTCTCAAATGATAGACGAAAAGGAGATTTTCGAGTCGAAGCTCGACTTTCCGTCTGAGACCGGAGTCTCAAACGGCAAACAAAAATAAGATTTGTGAGCCAGAGCTCAGCTTTCTGTCTGAGACTGGAGTCTCAAACGGCAGACAAAAATAAGGTTTGTGAGCCGGAGCTCGACTTTTCGTCTGAGACTAGAGTCTCAAACGGCAGACGAAAATAAGGTTTGTGAGCCAGATCTTGGCTTTTCGTCTGAGAATGGAGTCTCAAATGGAGACGAAAATAAGGTTTACGAGCTAGAACTCGGCTTTCCGTCTGAGACTGGAGTATTAAACGGCAGACGAAAATAAGATTTGCGAGCCAGAGTTCGACTTTCCGTCTGAGACTAGAGTCTCAAACGGCTGACAAAAATAAAGTTTGCGAGCTGGAGCTCGGCTTTTCGTTTGAGACTGGAGTCTCAAACGGTAGACGAAAATAAGGTTTGCGAGCAAGAGCTCGGCTTTTCGTCTAAGACCAGAGTCTCACACGGTAGACGAAAAAAGGTTTGCAAGCCAGAGCTCTGCTTTTTGTCTGAGACCGGAGTCTCAAATGACAGACGAAAATAAGGTTTGCGAGCGGGAGCTTGGCTTTCCTTCTGAGACTCTGAATCTCAAACGGCAGACAAAAAATCGAGTGTGCGGGATGATATCGACTTGCTCTCTCCATCGAGTTTCAGAAGGCTGAGTCTCTACGGGCAAAGAAAAAAGGAAAAATACGGGCACGGGATGATACCGGCTTATCCGTCGAGGCGTATCTCTACAGCCAAAGAAGAAAAGATTTTGTGAGAGGATCCCAGTTTGTCCGTTTGAGACCCTGAATCTCAAATGGCAGATGAAAAACCGAGGGTGCGGGATGATACCGACTGCCCTCTCCATCGAGTCTCAAAAGGCTGAGTCCCTACGGGCAAATAAAAAAGAAAAAATATGGGCACGGGATGATACTGGCCTATTCGTCGAGACGTATCTTTACGGCCAAAGGAAAAACATTTTTCGAGAGGAGTCTGGGTTATCCGCTAAGACTCTGAATCTCAAACGAAAGACGAAAAATCGAGGGTGCAGGACGATACTGACTTGCCCTCTCCGTCGAGTCTTAGAAGGCTGAGTCTCTATGGGCGAAGAAAAAAGAAAAAATAGGGGCACAGGACGATACCGGCATATCTGTCGAGACATTGAATCTCTATGGCCAACAAAAAAAGGTTTGCGAGAGGAGCCCGATTTTTCGTCGAGACTTATCTCTCTACAGCTATGGAAACAAAAGAAAGGGTGCGGGAAGCCCCAACTTTTCGTCGAGACTCTGAATCTCTACGGTTAGACATAAAAGGGGAGGTCTCGGAAGAATAACCATAGGGAAAAGATTTTTTTGCCAAACAGCTAGAAGGGTGCGGGATTTGCAGCTCGGCTTTTAGTCGAGACTTATCTCTCTACGGCTATGGAAACAAAAGAAAAGGTGTGGAACGACACCGTCTTAACCATCGAGACTCTAAATCTCTACGACGAGAAAAAAAAGGGGAGGGGAGATGAAGCGCGACCTTTTCGACGAGAAACTAAGCTCATATGGTAAGAGAAGTTGTCTTGCGGGACGATACCGACTTAGCCGATGAGCCGGAGCTCGAACGGCGAAGGATGCGGGACAAAGCTGACTTATACCTTGACCAACTGACTCGATAAAAGGGGGACGCAGTGACAAAGACCAGCTTACACAGTAAAGGAGATGCGGTGACAAAGACCGACTTACACTATCAGTTTTTTCGCCCTGCGAAGACAAAAAATAGAGGACTATCATTGGGAAACATCGAGCCTTGGCTCGATGGTGAAGCAACTCAGAACTCAGGAAATTTTGAGCGAACTAAACACAAAGGGGAAAGACGTAGGACGGAACCATAAATTAGACTAGGTCCTGGCCCAACAACTAAGAGACTCAAGATGACCAACGGAGGGTCCCAGAAAAAAAGAGGTATGGGTCGGTGAAAACTCGGCTCTTACAAAATAGAGGAGGTTAGGCTAATAGCCCAACGACCGCGAAGGTTTGGGACAACCCCAGAGGGGTCCCAAAAAAAAAGAACAAGGTACGGGTTGATGAGGCCCGGTCCTAGATGCAAAAAGGGAGAAATTAGGCCCGAAGCCCAATGACTCAAGGTTTCGAGACATCCTCGGGAGATCTCGAAAGAAGGAGGTACGGGTTGATGAAACCCGGTTCAAAGAAACGACGAAGGGGTTAGGCAACAGCCTAACGGCGTCAAACCACGGGAAAATCCACGGAGGGTCCCAGGACAGAAAAAGCGAGACTCGGGTGATAAAACCTGGCTCAACGAAAACGATGGAGGTTAGGCAACGGTCTAACGACATCAAACATGGGACAACCCATGGAGGGCCCCAGAAAAGAAAAAGCGAGACTCGGGTGATGAAACCTGGCTCAACGAAAATGACGGAAGTTAGGCAACGGTCTAACAGCGTCAAACACGGGACAACCCATGGAGGGTCCCGGGAAAGAGAAAATGAGACTCAGGTGATGAAACCCGGCTAAAAAAATGACAGAAATTAGGCAAAGGCCTAACGGCATCAAACATAGGACAACCTACAGAGGGTCTCAGGAAAGAGAAAATGAGACTCGGGTGATGAAACCCGGCTCAAAAGAAAGAAAAGAGCTACTCTAATCAATCAAAAGCAAACACAAAATAAAAACACATAACCTATAAGGGTATTTATCCTAAAGGAAAGTTCTAAGCTGACTAAATGCATATGAAAATGCTTGGTAGTCCAGTAATCGGGTACCTTCTGAATAGGAATCAAGAATATACTTCCCCGACCAAGTAGTACCTGGCCAGATCAAACAGTACGCAATGACCCCTTTTGCCTGTATCCAAAGGGGCATATGGCCAAAAGGCTTACTTACTTCCCCCACATAGCTCCGAGATAGTAAAACGCCGAAGTGAAGGGTAGGTAAGCATTTGACTTATTTTATTTTCTCCTTTCTTCTTTTATTTTGAAAAAATAACCAATGAAAAAGGAAAGAAAGAAGATGAAAAACCATGCATACAATACTAATACTAATAATAAATTTAAAACAAGAACAGTTGAAACATTTTTTAAGTTTGGCTCACTTTTAAAAAAAAATCCCCAGTGGAGTCGCCACTGTGAGGAACCCGCCATCTTTTTCTCGTTCCTATTCCAAATATCATGGAATAAAACACATGAAAATGAAAAGAGTGGTTTTCCCCCAAACGCATCCGTGTAAAAATTCGCACAATTGGAGATGCCACTTGGTTTTTAGATAAACTAAGAAACCAAGAACTTTCAAGAGACTAGTCTGTCGTTATCATAGAAAATGGTTCAAGAGCTAGGGTATGAAAGGGGAATGGGTTAGGCACCCCTCTCGCCCAATGCAAAGACCGACCTCTACTTAATCGTTTCATTTCATTCTTGTCTTAAATTTATCAAAAGCGACACATACAGATAGGTGGTTGAAGAGAGAACATTAAAAAAGCAAATAAAAAAATAAAACCAAACCTAAACTAAGGTTTTCTATGAATACTTACACTTAAAGGCATGTCAGGTGGGAGATGGCAACATATTAGTGTAATTGATGCATATAAAAGTATGTTGTTTAAAACATAAAAATGCAGGAAAAGCTACTGAAAATTACTGGTTTTAAACAGAGGTGGTGCACGTCACCTCATACGAGGCGCGTACCATCTGTCTATGGCGTGCGCCACTTTTGGACGCTCTGACACTAGTGCGCGTCACTATAGAAGAGTGAGCTCGACACCAGGAGGTCAAAAATGGGCTACTATTTTTAAGAAAAGCAGTGTGCTCATATGTGGGTGTATTTTTATAAAAGAAAGAAACACAAAAAGATGCCATTTTAACAAAAATTCTAACAGATAAAAAATATGCAGAAAGAGGCTACTAAAAAGGCTACTGGAAGCCACTTGTTTTAAACAGAGGTGGCGCCCGCCACCTCATAACCTGGTGCGCGCCACTAAGACATGGTGTGCGCCACTTGTGGACTCTTTGAAAGTGGCGCGCGTCACTATGGGAGAGTGAGCTTGACACTAGGAGGTCCAAAAGGGGCTACTATTTTTTTTAAGAAAAATAGTGTGCTCGTGTGTAGGTGTTTTTATATGAAGAGAAAAATGAAAAGAAGGCAATTTGTGTATATATACATATTATTTTTTTTAAAGCTAAAAGACTAAAAAGAGGGGAAGAGAGCTAACATACTATTCTAATAACGAAAAATATGCTTGGATGGTAAATAATATAAAGAAAAGAAACCGGGGAGAACAAGACCAACGAACTTCTTCTCCCCTTTTACCGATTAAAATAAGTTTAAAAAGAAAGATAAAATGAATGAATAGAAGAAGGTGAGTTGGAGAAACCTACCGTAAATCCTGGAAGACGAGCAAAGTTTCAAGCAGTTCCGAAGCTTCTTCCTCACGTACGGCGCGTCCTCGGGAGGCCTTCCACGTGGTCTTCAGGTTTTCCGAATCCTTCCAATGCAAAAGATTCTGAATTGGGTAGTCTTAGTGATGTCTTGGGAATTAGCTTAAGCTTTATGTTGTTAGTTTGGTAGAGGTTTGAGTCAGGGTTTTAGGGTCAGGTCTCAATTCTGCAGAGGTTTGGCGCTCTCAAGATTGGGGGGGTGTGTTTTGAGGTGGGGGAAGATCGTATTTATAGATTTTTGGGCAAGGATCTGACTTGGTACCGAAGTCTCCTCTCAAGGTGGCGTACGCCAGGTGGAAAGGGGCGTGTGCCATTTTGAGGTGGCACGCACCAGGGGTAAAGGTGGCTTGGGGCTCTGATATGGATTGGCTAGTGGCATGAAAAAGTTATGGCGCGGCGCTAGGTTGGAGGGAAGTGGCTTGGGTTTTGAAATGGTGCCTGGCTATTTGGATGGCTATTTGGATGAAAGTGGTGTGCACCACTTAGAGGTGGCGCAACGCTAGATTGGGCTGCACCAAGAGGTGTTTTTGATATTTTGGGTGTTTTGGGGTGTTTCAAGGTGTTTTAGGATGCATTGGAGTACTCTTTGGACTCTTGGACTCGTACGGACGCTCCTTCGACACGGCTGATGTATACATTCATCATCGAAAAGCTTGCAGAATCGGCCGATGTTCGGTTTATTCAAAATTGGGGTGTCTACAAAAGGAACACGAGATTTTCTCAGAAGATCCTGGGCGGGAGAAGATGAGTTCTTTTGATATATACCCTATAGGCTTTACTCATTGTTAAATATCCTAGGAAGATACCTTCATCTGATTTAGTATCAAATTTTTCAAGATTATCTTTGGTGTTTAATATGGAACATTTACACCCAAATACATCGAAATAATCAATGTTAGGTATCCTACCGTGCCATAGTTCATATGAGATTTTATTTAATTTTGATCTAATGATTACCCTATTTGATACATAGCATGCGGTATTTACTATTTCAGCCCAAAAATATTTAGCTAGATTGTGTTCATTAAGCATAGTTCTAGCCATTTCTTGTAGAGTTCTATTCTTTCTTTCTACTACACCATTTTGTTGAGGTGTTCTAGGTGCGAAAAAATTATAACTTATACCATTTTCATCATGATTTTTTTTAAAGTATTTATTAATGAATTCTTCTCATCTACCACTTCTTATGTTATTTATTATATAACTTTTTTTTTATTTTGAAGTCTTTTACATAACTTAGCAAAGTGTATGTATTTTTCATCCTTATGTGCAAGAAATATTACCCATGTGTATTTAGTGTAATCATCTACAACTACAAATGTATAATATTTTTCACTTATGCTTGCCTTAGATGTAGGACCAAAAAGATCCGTGTGTAAGAGTTGTAGAGGCCTAATTATTGATATGTGGTTCTTTTTCTTAAATGATATTTTACTTTGTTTTTCATATTAACAAGCATCACAATTTTATCTTTAATGAATTTAATTTTAGGGAGGCTTTTTACAAGTTGATTATTAGATACCTTCGTAATTAGGTCTATACTAGCGTGTCCTAATCTTTTATGTCATAATTAACTAGTTTCATTAATGACAGCTAAGCATTTTACGTTTTGAGATTCAATATCATCAAGAATAATTGTATATGCATTTTTATTTCTATGACCAACAAAAAGAACCTTATTATCATTTACATTTTCTACTCTACATGCATTAGTTTCAAAAATAATTTTGTAACCTTTATCACACAGTTGACTTATACTTAGGAAGTTATGTTTTAGTCTATCAACTAGCAAAGCATTTTCAATTGCTAAGGATGAATTTCTTACCAATGGTACCAACTCTGAGAATTCTACCTTTAGAGTTGTCACCAAAGCTTATGTGTCCTCCTTTTCTTGATGTTATAGAGATAAACTTATTTCTGTCGCCCGTCATGTGTTGGAAGCATACACTATCTAGGAATCATTTGTCCTTGTGTGGAGTTGACTTTAAGCACACCTACAAAATAGACAATCATACAGTTCTTTTTAGTACACACTTTTTCTTGGGTCCTTTAATGTTAGTTTTAGGATGATGCAGTCTTTTAAGAATCTATATTTTGTTCTTATCTTGACAATTCTTTTTAATATGTCCTAATCTTCTGCAATGTTCACAACACGGTATTTCACGATTAGTTAAATCTTTGAGAAACTTTTGGTCATTTGATTCTTCGTAGCCTAAACTTGCTTTGTTATAAACATATTTTTGTTTTCCTAAAAGTTTGTTAAGATTTTCTTCACTTTTTGTAAACTTTGTGACAGTTTCAAAAAGAATTTTTTCTTTCAATTTTAAAGATTCATTTTTCTTTTCAAAAAAAATATATTCTATCATTATGTGAGAATGTATTTCTTTTAACAGTTAAAGTTTTATTTAACACTTGTAGCTCTTCAAGTTCTTTTGAAAGAGTAAAATACTTCTTTTTAAGAATTTTGTTTTTCATGTCAATCTTTTCAAATTCACTATGTAATTCGTTGAATGCATCTTGAAGTTCATCATAATCAAAAGAGTTTAGAGTTACCTCGTCGTCACTATCATCTTCTTCATTCGCCATGAGATAGAGATTTACAATCTCCTTATCACTTGATATTGATTCTTCTTGACTTCCATCTAAGTCATCCCATGTAGCCTTCATTTATCTTTTGTTGAACTTCTTGGGTTTGTCTTTCTTTAGCAATGGACAGTCAGCCTTGAGATGCCCCGATTTCTTACATTCAAAGCATATGAGGAAATCCCTTTTTGTTGAATCATTCTTGTTTGATTCACTTTTATTAGAGTCCTTAAATGGTCTTCTTTTGAAGTTTCTTGATCTTTTAAGAAACTTATTGAACTTTCGGCTGAGAAGTGCTATGTCGTCATTCTCATCGTCAGAATCTTCTTTGTCGGATGATTCTGGTTGCGAACATTTTAATGCCATTCATTTTCTTGCCTTGGGTTCCTCTTCATCTAGCCTTCATTTCATGACAATCTCATGTGTCATTAATGAGCCCATGAGTTCAACAAGGCCGAGCATATTGAGGTTTTTCACTTCTTGGATAGCTATGACCTTTACATCCCAACCTTTTGGCAGAGATCTAAGAATTTTCTTTACATTTTCAGCATTAGTATATACTTTACCAAGAGATTTCAAGGAATTTATAATGTTAGTGAAGCGTGTAAACATGCTAGAGATATTTTTATTACTATTCATCTTAAACAATTCATACTCATGTAGTAGCATACTAATCTTGGAGTCTTTTACTTGATTTGTACCTTCATGAGTTATCTCAATTGTATCCCATATTTCTTTAGCACTTTCACATACGGATATTCGATTAAATTTATTTGGATCTAATGAGCAATATAACAGATTCATTGTCCTAGAATTTCGTTGCATTTCTCTAATATTATTTTCATTCCATTCTAATTCATTTTCCTTTAATTACTTTGAATGGTGTTTTAGGACCATATACAGTTATTTTTCATAGTTCATAGTCTACAGCTTGTATGTATATTTTTATTTTAGCTTTCCAATAGTTATAATTTGTTTCACTGAACAAAGGGAGGTCTATTTGTGGATTGTACCGCAGCAAGGGTGATTCCAACAGAGGTTGCCATTATGATCATCTAAGATTGTTAAGTCCAAATCAAGAGACGAGACTCTGATACCATGATGATCTTTGTGTCGACTCAAATGATGATCTTTGTGTCGACTCAAATGTTGTGTTCCTTCTGAATTCTTCCTGCTTTGATTCTATGCTTCATGCCTTGTTTGGGAACTTATTTAATAATTTCTTAATCATTCAATACTTTATTTATTACCTAAAATCAGTTCACAACTTGTTAAATATAGGGTCAACCACAATCATGGGTGTTAACCGTTCATACGCATTTGAATTTATTTGAACAATTGATTTATATTAAAAAGATATGTTTACAAAAACATTTGATCCTTTTTAAGGCTTTGTTTGTTATCATTGAAATCAATAAGCACATTATAAAACCTTGGGGCTAACAGGGGCGGCACCTGTCACGAAGGCAGCGGCGGTGTTGGCAAGCACAACCACCGGTTGCGCTGGGCAACAGGAAGAAGATGGCGACCAGCATTGCCCTCTGCAATGGTGGTGCGGTGGTGCTGAGCCATGGAGGAGCGACGGAGGTGGACTGGAAGAGGCGTTAGCAGCGTCGCAGGGTGCTGCGCGGTGGTCAACTAGGAGAGGCGATGGGCGATATCATCAGTTCTCTCTCTCTCTCTTGTTAGCGACGTCGTCGCCATGAAAGAAGGAAAAACAGAAAAGATTGTGGGAAAGACTAACTGGTGTGAGCAAATGCTGAAGGCACAGTGAAGGGTTTATAACCCAAATAAAGATGCTGAAAATCCTAATAGGGCTAAGGCCTTGTTTGGCCAGACCATAAATAGGAGGATATTTTTTTTTAATTTTCTATTAACTACGTGGATATATTTTTATTATTATTATTGTATGTTTAGAACACAATAAACATGAACAACATGGATAAAAAGACCCGACCCTAGAAAACATTTTTTATAAAATTTTTATTATTTTTCATGGTTGTTTTTTCAAAATTAATTAAAAGTGAGATTTTAATTTGTTGCTTGAATTAATTTTGATTTATAGGTTATTTTAATGTAAATAATTTATTTTATTTTGTATAATTAAAATCAAAAAATTAATTTTTGGATGGAAAATTAAAATATTCCCTTTCGAATTATTTTTTGAAAATAAAAAACGTTCTTTTCCCTCAATTTAAATATTCAGTGGGTGAGAGGATTTTAATTAATCTCCACGACCTCCTTTAGTGTTTTATTTGTGATATAATTAATTCACCTTCCCAACGGAGAGTTTTCATTGCGAATAGCACTAGGAATAAAACTCTTAAGTGATAATTATCATAATTAAATAGTAAGTATGAGCAATCCCCCAACGGAGAGGTTCATTATGAGCAAATTTTAATTTTGAAAATGAACTAATGGTATACACTTAAAATATAAATAATGATATATTTCCCACTGAAGTCACTATTATTATTTATATGGCCGAAAGTGTTGGTTATTTAATTTTGTTGAACATAATTTTTTTGAACTGTTCAGATAACAAAATTAAAAGATACGGTCTGTCTAATTTAAAGTGAATGAGATAAGCTCCCAACGAGAAATCGGATTCTAAGAAAATTTGATTAACTGATAGATTTTTTTTAATTGACGGACGAGGGAAGTCAATTAAAATTAATTCAAACGAGTTTTTCTACAATATCTAATGGAATGTAATATTCTTTTTTTAGATATAATGGGCAGTTCTTTCAATTCTCTCTCTTCGATATTAAAAAAAAAACTAACTGGATCAAACTTTATTGACTGAGAAAAGTATCTTGACATTGTCATGATAGTTGAGGCAAAAAAGCAGCCGAAAGGCAAGTGCTATTCTTTTCATAAGCCAAGACATTGGAAGAAGTATTGTCCGATCTTCTTAACAAAGCACGACAATGAATAAAGTAACAATTCTTCGTTCACATTTAAAGCATATTATGTGGTAGAATCTACGGGAATCTGGTTTGTAGATTTAGGAACCACTAATCATGTCTGCAATTCGTTGCAGGGGTTCTAGGTAACCAAATAATTTAGTGATGGAGAAATATTTTTGTTCATGGGTGACTCGAATAAGGCAGCAGTAGTAGCAGTAGGAACTTTTGTTCTTGATTTTAATAATAATAGACAAATAATATTAGAAGATTATTTTTATGTACCAATAGTTTAAAGAAATTTAATTTCTATTTTAAAATTGGTTATGAATGGATATTCGGTCATTTTTAATAGGAATATTTGTATTAAATTTGACAGTTCTTATATCTGTTATGGTACATTGGTGAATAATTTATATATTATCAAACTTATTTTACCGGCATTGCTTAATATTGAATTGAATAATTCTAATGAAAATCATTTAAATAGAAAGGAACCTTCTTTATTAAGCCAAACATAAGGAACCTTACTGTCACACTCACTTCCCGGAGGATAATTAAACCTACTCGGAATGGTGCGACACAGACTCACTAATCCAATCTCATAAAAAAAGATAACGATGCACTCCGCATCTTCCATAAAACATTCTTCATAGATAATTTAAATCATCACTAGAATCCAAACATACAAACTACAAAGGGATCCTCCATCCCTATATACAAAAAAAACAACTTTTAAACCACGGGATACTCAATTCCAACCATGATATAACCTGATAATCATTTGCACAAAATATTACAACTCAAAGGAGCTTATACAAAAAGGCATTCTTCTCACAAAAATATCCTCCACCTAGCACTAGTGAACCAACATCTACCCCGTGTTGAAATCTGCAACTAAAAAGGTTGTAGGAGAGTTGACTTAACATCATAATAAAAAGTATACAATAATAGAATATAAACATGCAGGTTTTCACACCGAAAACAACACCTTTGTTCTTGCAACATATACAGGAGAAAACGTACTCATATTTCGGCTCACTAGCCAACACATACGATTTATAAAAACCTTCCATGATTTTACATACGGTCCTACGACCAAACTTAAAGATTTATACATGCTTTTATTTCTTTTCAACATACGGCCCTACGGTCAAACCTTAATGATTCTCAAAACATTTCGAACCTGGCCATACGACCCATAATAGCTTACATGATAATATCTAGCCCAATGGCCCAAAATAGCTTAAAAGCTTTCATACCGGCCCAACAACCAGCTTAGAAAAACATAAACAGATTTTCTAACCCACGGCTTATTAGCCCAACATATAAATGCTTAATAACAATACATACGTGCTCACTAGAACACGCACATACAACATCATTCAGTGACCAAGTTGTCATTTAACCTCACGACCGGGAGTTTCTACGGTACTAATACCTCAATCACAACGCACTTTATTTGAGTGACGGATATGAAGGCCACTCATTTAACACAAGTGGTAAGTGCTACAACAGCCCACTACTGGGCTACGCCCCCAACGGGACTAAATAACACCCACTTTTGGGCTACGCCCCCAATGGGGCTCAAGATGGTTACCCGCAATAACTTGGCACTTTTTAAAAAAAATAATATATTTAAAAAAAATATATTTCTACACACACAAGCAACACATGCTCAGAATCTTTATATCTAAAGATAAACCATTTCCAGCTATACAAGCAGCATATGCTCACACTCTCTATTTGTAAAGAGAAACATATTTCAGAAACACGAGCCACACATGCTCACAAATACTTTTCACAAACATGATGAGAATTTCATAGGTATAAGATACAACAACAAAACATGCTCATAAATGTATTTAAAACATTTCACAACATACTAGTCAATATGATATTACTAATCACTTTCATCTGATTTGAGTATCTCAAGGATCACCTTTTAAGTCTTGAGGCCTCGCTTCAACGTCCGCGGCTACCCCTTCGGGATCTAGATTTCATAATAACCCATGAATAAATATCAACTCATACCTCATAAGCATTCTAAGATCTCACTTCTTGACCCCACAGTCTTAAAGGATTCTCAGTTCCTTATGGAACATCATTTCTTTTGTTTCTTAAAGATTTCTCAATCTTATCATGCTTGGTAAATTTATTTTAACATGCTAAACCTTCATAATAAAATATGGTAAGGTTTCAGGAGTTAGATATGGATGTTATTTATGTTTTTCATGAAAAAATCAAAGGCCAAAAGCAACCACAAAGGCTCTGGATCACTGTTGGGAAAAGGTTGTCTTACAGCTTTGGGTTGACTCAAACTTGGATTGGGTCGACTCACGCTCATGATTGATAAAGAAACTGAGACCCACACACTTTGATTCGACTCATGGGTTGACTCAAGGCCTCGCTTGAGAAGGATACAGAGAGCTAACAGGTTTGAGTCGACACACATCCTATGCTGTGTCGACTCAAGGTGTCGACTGATAGAGATACCGAGGGTGATATGGTTTGGGTTGACACAAGGCATATACCGGGTCAACGCAACATTGCGCTAGAGTAAGTTACAGAGAATACCATGGTTTGGGTTAACACATGTGGGTGTTGGATCGACTCACAGCTACGCCTGCTAAAGATACAGAGAGCAATAACGCTTGGGTCAACTCACCGATCATCGTGGGTTGACTCACCTCCTCGCCTGAGAGAGATACATGGAGCATAAGCTTTTGGGTCGACTCACAGGCTCACGTGAGTCGACTCACCAGCACGGAAAAATGATGCTCTATTTTTTATATTCACTGTAACAAGGCTCTGTTTGGTGGAGAAACATGGTTTTTGTCTATATCTCTCAGGATCTACTACTTCCATCCTCTTCCTTCCTCCATAACCTATGCATGCATAACTCTAATACTTCTTAAAATAATAATTTTCATGAAGATTAAGAAACTAAACTCCAGATTTCCTCCATTAATGTACCAAAGAATAGATAAAAAGGAGATCCATTGTATGCATGTACTAGGACCATAAAGAACATAACATGGGGTTTTCTTCCTCAAAAAAAGAGATAGGATTTCTACCTTTCGAAAGAAGATGACAGATACGATGGTGATAAAGTTTCTTCCTTCACCGATCTCCACTCACAGGGTCTTGCACGCCAAAGATTAGCTCCCAAAAGATACTAGGATATCAACGAGAAAAATCTAAGAACACTTTAGAGATTTTTACACTTCTTCCTCTCCTCTTCTTTTTCATTTATGGTGTGAGATCGTTCCCTCCATTAGCACCAGCGCCCTCACTTCTCCACAAAACTCCCCAAAATTGCCTCCCTCTCTCTCTCTAGAACTCAAACAGACCTTGGGAGCAAAGATCTCAGATTCTCCAAATGAGATTTTTGGTCAGAAAGAGTGAGACGATGTTTATATAGTTCTATCCAACTTACCTCTTGCAATGATGAATGCACAAGGATGATGGAACTAGACATAAGGGTTGGGTGAAACCCCCTGTGACAGGGCCCTTGTTGTAACACTCAACCATCAACACTTTTAATGGGGATTAAATTACCTTGGCCTAAAATGCACTTTGAGTCCTTGTTTTGGAGTTTAAGAATTAATTCTCATTTATGTTCCAATTAAAATATTTGGGTCTATTTTGTTTTTATATTTTTTGAATTTCATAATTTATACTAGCCCATATTCCAAATGAAACCTCTCTTAGACCTTAAACAAGATTCATTATTTTTAAAATTCTTTTTTAAAATTATGGGATGTTATACTTACGCTTGGGTATATTAATCTGAAAAAGATTCAAAGACTGGTTTTAAATGGGCAATTAAGCTCATTGGAAGTGGAGGCACTTTCAGTCTTTGAATCCTGCTTAGAAAGTAAAATGACCAAGAGACCGTTCTCGGTTAAGAGCTATAGAGTTAAAGATATGTTGGAATTGGTTCACTCAGACCTGTGTAGACCCATGACTATCTGGGAAAGAGGTGATTTTGAGTATTTTATTACATTCATTGATAATTACTCAAGGTTTGGTTACATTTACCTGATGCACTACAAATCTGAATCTTTTGAGAAATTCAAAATTTTCAAGGCTGAAATGAAGAGGCTGCATGGTAAACTAATCAAAACACAACGATCCAATCATGGTGGAGAATACCTCTAGGATAGTTTAGGGACTACCTAGAGGAGGTAGGGATTACATCCCAGTTGACTGCACCTAGCACGCCTCAGC
>JAUTBS010435917.1:0-13385 GCA_032361285.1 Aequorea victoria | reverse complement strand
AAAAAGAAATAAACCCTAAAAGATAATAAAAATTGATTAAAAAGAAAGTTAAAAAAATATAATGTGCGTTGACTTAACAAAAAATATTGCGTGAGATAATAATGAGAAGTTGCGATTGCTAAGTAGTATTTAACAAGCAATAAATAATATAGTAAAAAGGAGAAAAGAGAGAAGCAAATTCAAAATTTATATTGGTTCCATGTCAATCCAAACCTCGGTTCTTTCTTCAATTTTCTCCTTAAGTATGTTTATTATTTTTCAAATAGTTGTACAACTAGAATGCTTCACATGTACATCCAATACCTTTCAAATGTGCATCCAATACCTTTACCGTGGATAAAAATCCATAACATGAGTCTTTTCAACAATGTTTTGTTTTTAACTCTCTCTTGTTTTCACAAGAATGTGCCACTTACACTCTCAATTAATGTAAGAATAACACACTTCTTACAAAGAGAATTAAAATTTAGTACAAGAGTACAATCACTCATAAAAAAAATATTTTTTTAGGGTTTTAAGTGGATGAAAACTTGAAATCTTAAATTGAATGTTTTGAATCAATCTCTTATTGTTCAAACTTGAAACATTTATCTTTTATATAGGCCCTTAGATGAATAATAACTATTGGAGATAGGTAGGAGCAATAAATGACACGAAATAGCAGTTGAAAATTCCATTCTACGCAAGTTTTGAAAATAATTCAAGGGATGTCGACATTATCTCAATATTGTCCACACTTTTTAAGAGTCTTACTGAAACTATCCAAATGTGTCGGACACTATAGCCAAAGGTGTTGACACCTTTGGTTATAGTGTAAACTGTCCGACACTATTGCTCTTGAGTTCAAAACTTTTGATTCTCCCAAAAAAGAAAAACCTTTAACATGCTGTCAAAAGGTGTCAATACTTATTCTAAAGGTATCGACACTCTTGCTAATAACATGGAAAGCAAAAATGCAATATCTGAAAGTGTCAACACAGAAGCTAAAGATGTCTACACTATTCCTTTTTAACCCAAAGCACTGAACAAATTGGTCAAAAGTGTCGACACTAATTTTAAGGGTGCCAACACTTTTTCATATTAACAAAAACACAACGAACCTGTTCCAAACATGGAGAAAAGTTGACCCTTTCAATTAGAATCAACTTCATTGATATCAAGGCTGAAGAAATAAGGTTAAACATAATCTACCAAGTTTAAGACAAGATTCTTACATCATGAAAAGATTCAAAACCTTTAAATACAAATTAACAATTTCTAAAATCGAGTGAGACCTTTTTGAACACTTAATTCTAAAAGCACTAACTAATAGGAAAGTTTTGATATGAACACATTTTAATTATTAATTATTCCCTTAAAAGAATATTATTTTTATCAAAATTATATTTATGAAATTTTGGGGCTAACAAATATCACCTTTAATCTTTAGTTTACTATCCTATTATGATGTTCTAGAAATTTAGGACAAAATACTTGAGCTTGAGTAGTGTGTTGTAATCTTAAATCTTAGAGCTTGAATAACTCTTTTGAAGATGAAGGTAAAGATGAAGAACACTTGCTAGAAGATACTTTAGACTTGGACTTCATTTATGATCAGTTTCACTTCCCAAACTTTAGAAAAGAAGATTAATAAAGTTTTAATAGTATTAATAAAGTTTTTAACTTATTTCCTTTAAGTGTTGGATTTAAGTGTTGGCTCTCATCTCTTACATGTAATTTTTTTCCCTTCTTTAGTGATTATGTGTGCATCGTCTCTCTTGAAATCTTATTTTTAAGTATATATGCTTAGTTTTCATTATGTGCATTTTTAATATTATTTAAATTATAATATAATTATTGTAAATAATGGTATTATAATGGTTGTATATAATGGTGGGTGTTAAGTGAGAGTAATGAAGAATAATGGAGAATATGAAGAAAAAAATTGTATTTTGTATCAATGTGTAAGTAATGAAAGAGATAAAGAGGTATGAAATATTTCATCAAGACTTCTCATATACCTATTAGTGGGTTGTTAAAAAAATTAATACAAGATTAATTATAAAAATTTATTTTATTTATCACCGTCATTATGGGCCACCGTTATTATCTTTATTTAGGGTAATCTTTTATTCTCTATATATAGAGGTCTAACCCTATACTAATCTATTATTACCTACATCACCAACTTCTATATTCTATAGAGAAATCTCGAGTTAAAAGAAGAGTGTTCTTATTGGTGGAGTTTTGAGCTCTACAGCTTGTGCATAATTTGTTCGAACCACACAACGTCAGTTAGGCTGTTGTATCTTGTGGGAGACTAGCAATAGAGAAAGTCTGTTGCACTAGTCCCGGGCTTTTCCAATCGCAAAGGGTTTGAACTCTTTAAAGATACCAAGATACACATGCCTCAGCCCGATTTGAAGTTGACATTTTCTATAATTATTTATTTTTGGTACTTTTCACCAACAATTTTAAGGAGTTCAAACCATAGAACAAGTACTCGAAAAATCAAATAAAAATGTCGGCGATCTTAACAAGTATTTTCGGTTCCGGGGCGCCCACTTTCAGAGATGAAAAGGCAAAATACTTTTTTATCTCAACCTTCTCAAAGTTGCCTATGTTCTCACCGTAAAGAATCCAAACAAAATCTCTACCTATGAGATGAATGATGAAGATTATGAACATAAAAAAAAATAGATAAATACAACACAGATGAATATAATTGTCAATATTATTTCTTAAACTGTCTTGTGGATCATTTTTATGATTACTTTAATACTACTTACACTTTTGCCAAAAAAAATTAGAGAGCTTTACAGAGCAAGTATAATACTGAGGAGGCCGGCGCAAAAAAGATGCGCAGCTAGTCAATTTTTTGATACCAAATGGAAGATGAAAAATTTGTTATGGAGCAAGCTCAAGATTTTCAGATGATAGTTGCTGATAGGTGCCTAAATAGGCACCTTTACGTCTCTTAAAATACACTAATTAGTCCAATTACGTGTTTTATTTATATCTTTTTAGTAATTTTTAATAATTTCATGCATTTTGGTGTTATAAAAATAAAAAGAACTCAAAAAGAAGTAAAATTTCAAAAATTTGTGCACCACTTTTTTGGATGCCACCCACCACCGTCCGAATGGGAGACTCCAAAGAGGAAATTCTTGTTTCAGCACTCCACCGTCCAAACAGCAGCCACCACCGTTCGGACGAAAATCAATAGAATGTTTATTTTCTCTCTTTGAAGCTCTATTTTATGGACATATATGATGTGTGTGCCACTTTCCTCTCAAGGGTAGTTTGTATACTTAGGAGTTGAGCATGATTAGGGAGCTTTAAAGCACATGAGACAAGTTAAATGATGAAAGAATGTAAAAATCGACAATAATAATTTTTGGGGCTGTAAAGTCATGACAAGATCAAGCTCTCAAATCTGAAATATAAATAACCCTATCATTAAGAAGATAAGAAGAGATTAGAGCCACAAGCTTTAATCTCTTGAAAGATATTTTTTGGTGGAGAACCTCTATAAAAAGACCAAGTTGCTAGAAGAGGAGGAGAGTTCATGAGCTGAAAATTATTTTTTTGCAAAACAATTCCCGAGTGTTTAGAAGAAGCTCAAAGCTCTTCCATAGTGTCTCTCACTCTCATGAGTGGCTAAGTTCTTTTTTTTTAGGATAGAGATGAAACTCTAGTCAAGTAACTTTATATTCTTGTATTGTATTTTGAAATATTGTTATTTGAATATATAGTTGTATAACTTTAAGATTCTTGGTTTTAATCCAAATTCTTGATAAAAGTATATTTCTACACTTTTTGTGATTTCAAATGCATGGTTATACAACGATATTATTGTGATTAAGATTTGAAATAGAATATGGTAAGATTTTTTCAAAGATGGTTTGTGCTCAGGTAAGATATTTTATACCAGATATTGGTTATGATTATATTTTTGAGTACCTTATTAGAACTTGTAACCTAATGGATCGAGTTAGATTCAAGTAATAACTCCTTAATCAATATATTAATCGTTGTTACGAGATTATAGTAGATTCAAAATCTTAATCTATCTCTCCATCTATTTCATAAAACTTAGTTGTAATCTTTACTTAGTTCAAGTTTCATTAGTCTAGTTTAACTAAATCAAGAATCGTATTCAGAATTACTTTGAGAGTTAATTAGAGAAATCTAGCATCCTAGCATTTTATTCTTGATGATCGACACACTACTTACTACTATTCCACCCGAATAGAGGTTAAGTTAGGTTATTATTCAATTGTGAAACCTCTTTCGAAAGCGATCAAATTTTGGCACCGTTGCCGAGATAAAAAGCACGGTTGCAAGTTTTTGAGATTGATTCTTATTTTAATTCTTAGAATATGATTTCTTTATCGAGATTTAATCTTTTGTCTTGGTACAGACCGTCCTTTGCTAAAGAACATCTTGATGTTGATTATTGACATTTGCTAAAACCTTGACACACTTTGAGCAAGAACTCTTTCTAAGGACGAAATTTACCTTTGACAAAAATCAAAAACACAAAAAAAATACTGCAACTACATAAAATAAAAGAAAATATAAAAATAATAAAATAAAAGACAAGGATAGTTGTACTGCCTGCTTATAATTACTTATTCATGATCTGTTGTACCGCTTCCCTTTACTAATTTTTATTTTTATTTCATTTTATTTCATTTTCTTTACTTTTTTTATTTTCAAGGACGGTTAAACCGTCAATTTTTGCTTAGTTTTTATTGATTCGTGGATAGTTATACCGCCTATTTGTTCATATTTCTAATTCTATCTCTCATTTAATTTATTTGGAACTTTTACATACATGGTCGACGTTTTCATTACCCTGACTTAGCTCCAGTCGACACAGAAATAGAATAAATTTTTCGAGCTAATAGAGCCTTACCTCATCCGTCCAAGCCCATACAACTAATTACAATGATAGCGATAATTCAACAATAACCACAACCCCCAGTGGACTCAACAGACCATCAAACCCGATCCTGAGTGATCATTATACTCCCTCAGCATATACCTCACCAACTTGCATTCGACTTCCCAACGTTGTAGCACCCCATTATGAACTTATGTCTAGCACCATTTAAATGTTGCCATCATTTTCCAGGCTTAACAATGAGGATCCCTACAAGCACGTCAATAAATTCTTATAAGTATGTTCGACCGTCAAAATTCAGAATTTCTCGGATGATGCCATTAGGTTGCGCCATTTTCCTTTTTCTCTCAAAGATAAAATCAAATATTAGCTTAACTCTTTAGAGAATATTGTCATCACCACATTGGCACAACTACAACAAAAATTTCTCAAAAAGTACTTTCTCATATGTAAGACCAATAAAATTTGGCGAGCCATGACCAGTTTTTCACAGGTTAATAGTGAACAATTTTATGAAATATGGGAAAGGCTTAAAGGCCTCATTCAAAATGCCTGCATCATGCGATACCTAGGTGGCCGTTGGTCTAATATTTTTATGATGGCTTATCCTCTCAAAACCGTCAAATGATTGATACTTCTTATGGAGGGACATTCAATCTTAAAAGTGAACACGATGTGTGAAATTTTTTTAAAAATCTAAGGAAGAGCTCTCAACACCATGCATCTGCTTCTAGAGGTGAGAGAGGTGCGCCAACGAGCATGCTAAAACAAGAGAAACTATATGAGATTCGGCAGTCCACCGATCTTCTCAAACTCCTTCACTTCCAGAGTCATGTGCTTTGTGTTCCAGCCCAATTCATGTTGAAAATGATTTTTATTTGGCCCCTGCAGGTACCCCCCCTCTTCCTGGAGGAAGAGGTTAGTCTCTACTGGGATGAAGCCCTTCTAGCTGTTGAGACAAATGCATTGTTGCTTGTAAAACCATGATATTCATAAACAAACGACCGATTCTCGATTATACCACACCCATCAATTCAATTGTGGTCGTGATAACCTTGAATCGAAGGTTTGGTACAAAATGGAGTCGCCACTTAGTTTTATGGTCCAAGAACCTATGCGTAACTTTCGTGGATTAGGCTTAGTACATTCATCACCACAGATTAGATTCAAGGGCCAAGGTACCGAGTAGGAAGGTGTTAGGAACCCACTCAGCCTAATCTCATGGTTAACCTCTACTCATCACTCTTGGTTCTTAAGTTTAAGTTTATATACCTAACTAATGCATGAATATTGATTAACTTGTCTAGACAGGCTCATGTTCAAAAGTATTTCAGAATGATCAAGAGAGATCGTGGTTGTACATTATGTTATTCAAAGAATGACCCTAGATTGGGAGTGAATATGGTCTTTTAAAAAAATTATTCTTTTTATTTAAAATTTATTTAAACAATATAAAGCGAGCAAATGATATATATATAAGTACAAACAAACAATATAAAGAGAGAGATAAAAAGAGATGACACCATTGATTTTATAGTGGTCCGGCTATTCAAGTCTACGTCTACTCCTCAAGCTCCTCTTGAGTATTTTTCACTATCTTTAAGTACTTACGGATTCACTCAAATCTTTTACAAAGATTCACCAAGCTGCGTTTTAAAGTCACCAAACTTCTAGCACTTGTGATATTCCCTTTGTATACTTTGCCACACACAAAAAATAGTCAAGGGTGACTCACCCTTACTTTACAATAATTTGATAATAGGTTTTATGTACAAATGATGATAGAAAAACTCTCTTAGAAGAGTGAATATTATAGTATATCTCACAATAGAAAAACTAGAAGAATGATGATGAACAGTGGCAGCTAGAGTTTTTCTCAGAATAGCAGATGTAGAAAATGAAAGCTCTTTGATTGATTGAATCATTGATTTATTGTAATCCCTTTTCATTGAATCAGTGACTTGATCATTATAAACGTTGCAAATCAAATCTTTCTATTTAATGCTCTAAAATATAGTTATAAACAGGCATGATCCTCGCACTGATTTGCTAATGTTGTGCCCTTTGATCGACTCACGTTGAGGCTGAGTCGACTCAATGTCCTAATATTTCAAATTTTTCGCCCGCGGCTTGACTCATCTTGATGTTTGGGTCGACTCATAATGATGAAGTCTCAACTTTATTGTAGACCTTTATCCATGGGTCGACTCATGTGAAGCTTGGATCGAATCACACAAGTTTCTGCCTTTGAGTTTATGCTTGGGTCGACTTGTGAGTTGTTGTACCTCAGCTTATATCTATTTTGGGTCGACTCATGAATTCCTTGGGCCGACTAACATGATGTTTCTACAATTTTATTGAATGATAGTCACCTTGGGTCGACTCGTGTATTCTCTCAGGTCCTTGGACTCAAAGCTTGGGTCGACTCATCATGATAGTGGGTTGACTCATGGTCGATGCAGAGAATAGATCCAAAGAGTTACTTAACTTGTGTCGACTCATAAACTATTTTGGATCGACTCATGGTCGCTTCTGAAGTAAGTCTGCAGGAGATCCTGAGAGGATATCGCTTTGGGTCGACTCAAACCCTTCAAGATTCTAAAAAATTTCTATCTTGATCCTGAGATAGTGCTCTACTTGGGAATTGGATTATTGTCTCTTGTAACTATTTTAACACATGATTTTTTACCTGAAATAACTTTAAATCTCATTAAATATAAGGTCAACCCCAATCAATGGTGTTAACCATAATCATATAAAATTTTTGAACATAATTTGATCTAAAACTTGTATCAAGAGATATATTTAAAAATAGTTTAACTTATCAAATTCCTTATTTGTTATCATCAAAATCAATTAAAATTTTATTAAACCTTGGGGATTACACTTTCATCTCAAGTATGTAAAAGTATAAAATAAACACACTATCTACGAATAGGATCCTAGAGATTAATAACTATTTATCACGTTCAGGATAACCAAAAATAATCCTTAGGTTCCTAACATTTCTACAGACTTAATAACTAACATATCAACCATTCATCTAACCTAGGAGTTCAACCAGAATGGTGCTCGTGTGCAAATTAGTTTCAGCAATTTATGTTAGAAGGAAAACCTAATCACATGCCACAACGTTCTCGAGCACTAATCTGCATGATACTAGGTTTGATGAACGATAAATTCTAGCATGGATTCTAACATGACATTAACAAACATAGAATTGACATTCTAGCATACAAAACATATTTTGGATGATATTTTTGAAAAAAATTTGGAAAAATATGCACTTTCGACGTATAATATCAAAAAAGTGGCTTTTGGGCCGGGAGGCTCGGAAAAGGCCCAAATGGGTCAGATTTTGAGAATCAGCTAAATTTTAAGAAAAAGTTAGGGATATCATCCCAAAGACCACAAATATTATAAAAATAGGTTTTGGGTTTAGAAAATATGAAATTGGGTCCCTCACGGGCCTCGCGTTGAAAACGGACATTCTTCGCAGAAACGTCGTATAAATGAATTGTGCGTTGATCGAAGTGGCTCGAGATTGCATGATTCATGCGTTAATATTTGAAAGAATCATTTTAGATCTATAAAAACACGTCATCGATATGATAAACGCGGTTTTATAGCATAAAATATGAAATTTGAATGAAAATCAGTCATGCATCGAAAACGGATGTACGAAGGTGTTTTTATGCAAATATGGAAATGAATATCTAAAATTATTATAAACATTTTAAATGGATTTAAAATAATCAAAATATCATATTCGGGGCCTTAGGTGTTTTGAAAAATATATTTTGAAAATAGTTATGCGGACAACACTCAGACCCACAAGGGCCCGACATTAGAAATCGACATCCATCTAACAACTACATGATCATTATGCATACTTATGATCTTATCTACATATCATGATTATATATGAAATAAAATATTATGACGACTAGGAAAAATGATAAATAAAAGGGGCATGGGTACTTACTTGGATCCGTAAATCGCCGATTAGTCTAGCATGCTCGTAGGTGTCTGATCTCCGAATCGAATTTGAAAAATTTGTTCTCAAACTTTTTGGCACTTTTAGATGCTCAAAGCTACTAGGACTTGTATGAAAATCGAAAGACTAAGAAAACAAAACTCTAAAAGAAAACTTTACTAAACTGAATCACTACGAACCTTCCTCACAGATTGAATTCTTCTGAGTCAAGCCACTCCGAATAGAATTGCCTTGAATTGGTGAGGTGAAAGACTCTATTTATAGGGGTTAGAGATAGCTAGAAATTGGATAAAAATGAGGGGATAAGGTCTGGTGACAATACACGGCCAATCAGAAAGAATCTTGGGTCAAGAAGGAGTCGAATCGACCAAGGACACTGCCCAGAGGGCCAGTCTGAAATTCTTGGCATTTTCCCAATGGACAGTCCAGTCATGAGGGCCTAGCCCTCCCTCTGGGCTGGTCTGGCCATGGCAGTTTTTCGGGGACTGATTCAATCTTTTGAGAGGTTTTGGACGTCCGGGAAGCAAAGAAATATCGTCCAACCTTTGAAACATGAAATGAATGATTGAAAACTCACATTTTTAAATTAGTTCGGTAGAAAACAAGATTCGATGGAGGATTAAAATAACTTTTGAAGAAGCTTTGTTGAAAGATGATCGAAACGGAGGCGAGGGGCGTCTCAGAAAGTAAAGGGGGGCCACCCAAAATTTTGAGACCTTAACTAGAGGGTTTAAAATATATGTTTTGAAGTTTTTTTGATTGAAAAAAAGATTTGATGGGTTGGTGGATGGCTTCTGAAGAAAGTGTGTTGAAAATCTTCCGAAACGCAGAAGGATTTGGGTGAACACATAGCTTTGAGTAACTCTTGTGTGGATTCATTCTTGTCGAGAACTATCCTCATTCTCATAAACATTTTCATCATCAGTAAGGGCTAATTGGTGGCCCGGTATATTATGTCCAATCAAAATGGGATTTCTACAGATGCCCCTCTTTGACAAAGCTCATGTAGAGCCAAGCGTGCATCAGAGCGAATGTCAAAGCTAAAGACATTTGAGAAGGCATAATGCACAGGCTAGAAAACAACCTCATCAATGAAATCAATGAAAATAGTCTTCATCGCACCCAGTGATCTTTAGGGTTGCTTCAAAACTTAAAGTATCAAAACATCAATGAAAACTCAGGGAAAGGCCCAAGTATCTTTATGGCACAGACCTAAATCTCAACAAATCTCACGAGGGGAATCCTTTACTGCATCCAGGCATCTTTAGAAATTCTTTCAAGGAATAAATCATCAATGAAATCAAGACTTTATCATGTCCAGGTGTCTTTAGGATCACAATGTAGAGATTTCAACTGTGCTCAAGTATCTTTAGGGTCACGTTCGAAGAGAAAACATCAAAGGGGTAAGATCTCTATAGTATCCAGGTATCTTTAGAATTACTTTCAAAGAATCTTAATGAAAAAGACTAGTGGTTCTACCATGATTCAAACACGTAGCAATTCTACTGCCATTCAAAATTTCTCAGACTTTAGTAGTTCTACCTGTTATTTAAGAATGACCCTAGAGGTGGGGTGAATAGGATTTTTTCAAATTCTTTTTAGTTTTTAAAAATATTTTAAAATAATATCAGTAATATATATAATATACATTCACAGATAAATATAAAAGCAATAAAGAGATAGAGATAAAGGGATGACCCTGTGATTTTTATAGTTGTTCGACTATTCCAGCCTACGTCCACTCCTCAAGTTTCTCTTGAGATTTTTCCACTTTAAGAGCACTTACGGGTATGCTTCAAACCTTTTACAAGCTATCACCAAGCTGTGTTCTAAGGTTCTCAGACTTCTAGCACTTGTGATATTCGCTTCAGCTTCTTACATAAGACTCACCAAACTGCATTCCAAAACTCTCAAACTTCTAGCACTTGTGATCTAATGTTCCAAGCCTTTTCAAAGACTCACTAAGCTACGTTCCAAAATCCTCAGACTTCTAGCACTTGTGATCTTTCTTTTTGTGTGCTAAACCACACACAAAGTGAAGTATAGGGTGCCTCACCCTTACTTTTACAAGAGTTGTTACAAATGTAGTACTCTCAGTGAAGAGTTGATATTTGCATACTGTAGCACTGTGAAGAGAACCCACGAACAAGATGATGAATAGTGGTTGCTGGGTTTTCTCTGAATCAATGATGAGAGAATCCATTTCTAATCTTGAATGAGTGATACAAGATTTCTCTTTTTTGTTTCTGATTTCTCTCTTAGAAAGAGTGATTGATGGAAAGATATTCTGATATGGTATATATTGAGTTTCTCTCTCTAGATATTTCTTTATATAATCAAGTGTGGTCTTGTCTGGTCTATTTGATCGTTGAGAGATCATGCCTTTATATAGGCATTTACTTCAATCTTTGTAATAAATGATTCTGATACTAAGTAATGCTTGCAATAAATATATGTCTTTGTCTTCATTTGCTTTTATTCTCAGAATTCAAACTTTGATATAAATGCGCCGTATATCTGATTTGCTTTTTACTGTAGAGAATATCTTATAATTAATTTATGTGATCTTGATTTTTTTTTGTCAAAGATTTGAGGCATCTTCTTGGGATTGCATGTAACGCCCTGAAAATCTCGGTTCGTTATGAGACATAATCATAGTAAATAAAGTTATTCTACTGGAAAACATTCCACACTAATTAATATTTATCATATTATAGTAATATTCAGTGTTCTTGCACTGCACATCGTACGCCCTATTTTAAGTTACAAGCCAACAAAACTTAATTGAAATTACAATCAGAACTTAGCCACGGCTCAACGCACTCCTCTTCTTGCTCCTCCGGTACCGATCCTTTCTCAAAACCTAGCATGAAATGCAATGAGCTGCGAAGCCCAGAAAGAATCACCCAAACCCAATATTTCTACACTTAAATACATACAATAAGATATAACAGAATATGATATGCGAAAATGATGTAAACTCTGATACACGACTAGGACTCTTTTACGTCGAAAGGATCCGACAAACACTCAACCCCAAACTGAACACTTGAAAACCTGAACTTGTGCAAATTAGACCGCCAGGCAGCCGGATACAATCCCCCACAACAGCCCCATGATTCACAGTGAATTACATATCCACCGGTTCGATGAAAGCCCCGGGTAGGACAGATCTGAAAGACCCACCTTGTCACACCATGAGCCGTAGCCGAGTGACATACTCAACTAACTCATGTATGCCCTAAGGGCGGCGGGGTACAGCCAGGTGAACCACCCCATTATCACCGTTCATCTGAGTCCCTAACTGCTGCGCTAAAGTCTTAGTTCGACACGGTACACCACAATACACGATATTTATAAACTGGTTAAAATATGAAAGGGAAACCACCCACTCCATCACCAAACCAAAACCAAGTCACATCCTTGTGAGCTTGACGACAACAACACAAGATTCAATGGTAACAACCTAGCTGAGCTAGACACAAGGTGAACACTCCACCCAAGACCTGGTCCATGCATGAGATATGTCATAACATAAGATGAGATCATAAACTAAGTATTCCAGCCATAAACAACATTTAAACTCATAGATAATGCTTAAACAAGAAACAAACAAGACTTAAGACAAATAGAGCATTAAACACTTAATATTCCAGAACAGAGTACTTTTTAAGAATCTACCACAAAGGTTCTAAAATACCTTAAAAATATCAAACCTTACTGAAAAATTATAAACATTTATAGAGAGCTGAATAATGATGTTATCTACATTTTTCCTGAGGGGACCGAACACTGGTTGTATACAAAAAGGGGTCTAAAAATTAATACAACAGAGGCCGTCGAAATAAGGACCTGTTTGGAAACATCGACATAACTCAGAAATTTACTAACTGAAATAAACTTCTGTAATAAGGGGGTGAAACTAGACTCATATATATTTCTCTGAATATGTGGATCAACTTAAGGAGATTTTTGTGGAGAAAGATAGAGAGGTTCAAAGTGGGTTGTTAATCAGCCTTAATTGTCACAGATTTTTGTAAAATGTCAAAAAGGGTTTAAAAATACATTTTTAGGCTTAACCAAAAATCATACATTCTTAAGACATCTTAAATAAGCTCTGGTAAAAACATCTTTTTATTTAGGCCATGTTTGGTTCACACAAAAATTGTTGGAAAGGCTTTATTTATGTTCTGTCATTTTCTGTTTAACACTTTTTAAAAAAATCATCAATGTCTCCTATTTTTACACAACCAAGGTATGTCCAAATACATCATAACAACTTCATACAAGCATATGAAGGTTCATAACAAGTCTCTACATTATTTGTTCTTCATTTGATGTCCTTTTTAAAAGTCCGTAGAACAAGGTTTTTAAGTAACTTTCATGGTCTCAAGTCCTTTGTTCATCTTCTTCTATTTTTATTCACAAACTTTTATCTTATAGAAGAATGGATGTAAGAATGTTTTATTAGGGAAGAAATAGAAAGTTCTAAGAGATTCT